>AP027103.1:5000-291428 GCA_028142955.1 Pinctada fucata
TAACCCTAACCCTAACCCTAACCCTAACCCTAACCCTAACCCTAACCCTAACCCTAACCCTAACCCTAACCCTAACCCTAACCCTAACCCTAACCCTAACCCTAACCCTAACCCTAACCCTAACCCTAACCCTAACCCTAACCCTAACCCTAACCCTAACCCTAACCCTAACCCTAACCCTAACCCTAACCCTAACCCTAACCCTAACCTAACCCTAACCCTAACCCTAACCCTAACCCTAACCCTAACCCTAACCCTAACCCTAACCCTAACCCTAACCCTAACCCTAACCCTAACCCTAACCCTAACCCTAACCCTAACCCTAACCCTAACCCTAACCCTAACCCTAACCCTAACCCTAACCCTAACCCTAACCCTAACCCTAACCCTAACCCTAACCCTAACCCTAACCCTAACCCTAACCCTAACCCTAACCCTAACCCTAACCCTAACCCTAACCCTAACCCTAACCCTAACCCTAACCCTAACCCTAACCCTAACCCTAACCCTAACCCTAACCCTAACCCTAACCCTAACCCTAACCCTAACCCTAACCCTAACCCTAACCCTAACCCTAACCCTAACCCTAACCCTAACCCTAACCCTAACCCTAACCCTAACCCTAACCCTAACCCTAACCCTAACCCTAACCCTAACCCTAACCCTAACCCTAACCCTAACCCTAACCCCTAACCCTAACCCTAACCCTAACCCTAACCCTAACCCTAACCCTAACCCTAACCCTAACCCTAACCCTAACCCTAACCCTAACCCTAACCCTAACCCTAACCCTAACCCTAACCCTAACCCTAACCCTAACCCTAACCCTAACCCTAACCCTAACCCTAACCCTAACCCTAACCCTAACCCTAACCCTAACCCTAACCCTAACCCTAACCCTAACCCTAACCCTAACCCTAACCCTAACCCTAACCCTAACCCTAACCCTAACCCTAACCCTAACCCTAACCCTAACCCTAACCCTAACCCTAACCCTAACCCTAACCCTAACCCTAACCCTAACCCTAACCCTAACCCTAACCCTAACCCTAACCCTAACCCTAACCCTAACCCTAACCCTAACCCTAACCCTAACCCTAACCCTAACCCTAACCCTAACCCTAACCCTAACCCTAACCCTAACCCTAACCCTAACCCTAACCCTAACCCTAACCCTAACCCTAACCCTAACCCTAACCCTAACCCTAACCCTAACCCTAACCCTAACCCTAACCCTAACCCTAACCCTAACCCTAACCCTAACCCTAACCCTAACCCTAACCCTAACCCTAACCCTAACCCTAACCCTAACCCTAACCCTAACCCTAACCCTAACCCTAACCCTAACCCTAACCCTAACCCTAACCCTAACCCTAACCCTAACCCTAACCCTAACCCTAACCCTAACCCTAACCCTAACCCTAACCCTAACCCTAACCCTAACCCTAACCCTAACCCTAACCCTAACCCTAACCCTAACCCTAACCCTAACCCTAACCCTAACCCTAACCCTAACCCTAACCCTAACCCTAACCCTAACCCTAACCCTAACCCTAACCCTAACCCTAACCCTAACCCTAACCCTAACCCTAACCCTAACCCTAACCCTAACCCTAACCCTAACCCTAACCCTAACCCTAACCCTAACCCTAACCCTAACCCTAACCCTAACCCTAACCCTAACCCTAACCCTAGCTTTAAAGCTCAGGGCTGACTGTAACCCTAGGGGTACAACTTAGGGTTAGCTAACCCTAAGTTGGAACCCTAGGGTTGGGGCTTAGGGTTGACTGGAAGCCTAGGGTTTGGCATTAGGGTAAACTTACCCTAAATGTGAACCCTTTTTTCGCGCGTAGGGGTACAGTAACCTTACCCCAAGTTGCAACCCTAGCTTTCAAGCTCAGGGCTGACTGTAACCCTAGGGGTACAACTTAGGGTTAGCTAACCCTAGGTTGGAACCCTAGGGTTGGGGCTTAGGGTTGACTGGAAGCCTAGGGTTTGGCATTAGGGTAAACTTACCCTAAATGTGAACCTTTTTTTCGCGCGTAGGGGTACAGTAACCTTACCCCAAGTTGCAACCCTAGCTTTAAAGCTCAGGGCTGACTGTAACCCTAGGGGTACAACTTAGGGTTAGCTAACCCTAAGTTGGAACCCTAGGGTTGGGGCTTAGGGTTGACTGGAAGCCTAGGGTTTGGCATTAGGGTAAACTTACCCTAAATGTGAACCCTTTTTTCGCGCGTAGGGGTACAGTAACCTTACCCCAAGTTGCAACCCTAGCTTTCAAGCTCAGGGCTGACTGTAACCCTAGGGGTACAACTTAGGGTTAGCTAACCCTAGGTTGGAACCCTAGGGTTGGGGCTTAGGGTTGACTGGAAGCCTAGGGTTTGGCATTAGGGTAAACTTACCCTAAATGTGAACCTTTTTTTCGCGCGTAGGGGTACAGTAACCTTACCCCAAGTTGCAACCCTAGCTTTAAAGCTCAGGGCTGACTGTAACCCTAGGGGTACAACTTAGGGTTAGCTAACCCTAAGTTGGAACCCTAGGGTTGGGGCTTAGGGTTGACTGGAAGCCTAGGGTTTGGCATTAGGGTAAACTTACCCTAAATGTGAACCCTTTTTTCGCGCGTAGGGGTACAGTAACCTTACCCCAAGTTGCAACCCTAGCTTTCAAGCTCAGGGCTGACTGTAACCCTAGGGGTACAACTTAGGGTTAGCTAACCCTAGGTTGGAACCCTAGGGTTGGGGCTTAGGGTTGACTGGAAGCCTAGGGTTTGGCATTAGGGTAAACTTACCCTAAATGTGAACCTTTTTTTCGCGCGTAGGGGTACAGTAACCTTACCCCAAGTTGCAACCCTAGCTTTAAAGCTCAGGGCTGACTGTAACCCTAGGGGTACAACTTAGGGTTAGCTAACCCTAAGTTGGAACCCTAGGGTTGGGGCTTAGGGTTGACTGGAAGCCTAGGGTTTGGCATTAGGGTAAACTTACCCTAAATGTGAACCCTTTTTTCGCGCGTAGGGGTACAGTAACCTTACCCCAAGTTGCAACCCTAGCTTTCAAGCTCAGGGCTGACTGTAACCCTAGGGGTACAACTTAGGGTTAGCTAACCCTAGGTTGGAACCCTAGGGTTGGGGCTTAGGGTTGACTGGAAGCCTAGGGTTTGGCATTAGGGTAAACTTACCCTAAATGTGAACCTTTTTTTCGCGCGTAGGGGTACAGTAACCTTACCCCAAGTTGCAACCCTAGCTTTAAAGCTCAGGGCTGACTGTAACCCTAGGGGTACAACTTAGGGTTAGCTAACCCTAAGTTGGAACCCTAGGGTTGGGGCTTAGGGTTGACTGGAAGCCTAGGGTTTGGCATTAGGGTAAACTTACCCTAAATGTGAACCCTTTTTTCGCGCGTAGGGGTACAGTAACCTTACCCCAAGTTGCAACCCTAGCTTTCAAGCTCAGGGCTGACTGTAACCCTAGGGGTACAACTTAGGGTTAGCTAACCCTAGGTTGGAACCCTAGGGTTGGGGCTTAGGGTTGACTGGAAGCCTAGGGTTTGGCATTAGGGTAAACTTACCCTAAATGTGAACCTTTTTTTCGCGCGTAGGGGTACAGTAACCTTACCCCAAGTTGCAACCCTAGCTTTAAAGCTCAGGGCTGACTGTAACCCTAGGGGTACAACTTAGGGTTAGCTAACCCTAAGTTGGAACCCTAGGGTTGGGGCTTAGGGTTGACTGGAAGCCTAGGGTTTGGCATTAGGGTAAACTTACCCTAAATGTGAACCCTTTTTTCGCGCGTAGGGGTACAGTAACCTTACCCCAAGTTGCAACCCTAGCTTTCAAGCTCAGGGCTGACTGTAACCCTAGGGGTACAACTTAGGGTTAGCTAACCCTAGGTTGGAACCCTAGGGTTGGGGCTTAGGGTTGACTGGAAGCCTAGGGTTTGGCATTAGGGTAAACTTACCCTAAATGTGAACCTTTTTTTCGCGCGTAGGGGTACAGTAACCTTACCCCAAGTTGCAACCCTAGCTTTAAAGCTCAGGGCTGACTGTAACCCTAGGGGTACAACTTAGGGTTAGCTAACCCTAAGTTGGAACCCTAGGGTTGGGGCTTAGGGTTGACTGGAAGCCTAGGGTTTGGCATTAGGGTAAACTTACCCTAAATGTGAACCCTTTTTTCGCGCGTAGGGGTACAGTAACCTTACCCCAAGTTGCAACCCTAGCTTTCAAGCTCAGGGCTGACTGTAACCCTAGGGGTACAACTTAGGGTTAGCTAACCCTAGGTTGGAACCCTAGGGTTGGGGCTTAGGGTTGACTGGAAGCCTAGGGTTTGGCATTAGGGTAAACTTACCCTAAATGTGAACCTTTTTTTCGCGCGTAGGGGTACAGTAACCTTACCCCAAGTTGCAACCCTAGCTTTAAAGCTCAGGGCTGACTGTAACCCTAGGGGTACAACTTAGGGTTAGCTAACCCTAAGTTGGAACCCTAGGGTTGGGGCTTAGGGTTGACTGGAAGCCTAGGGTTTGGCATTAGGGTAAACTTACCCTAAATGTGAACCCTTTTTTCGCGCGTAGGGGTACAGTAACCTTACCCCAAGTTGCAACCCTAGCTTTCAAGCTCAGGGCTGACTGTAACCCTAGGGGTACAACTTAGGGTTAGCTAACCCTAGGTTGGAACCCTAGGGTTGGGGCTTAGGGTTGACTGGAAGCCTAGGGTTTGGCATTAGGGTAAACTTACCCTAAATGTGAACCTTTTTTTCGCGCGTAGGGGTACAGTAACCTTACCCCAAGTTGCAACCCTAGCTTTAAAGCTCAGGGCTGACTGTAACCCTAGGGGTACAACTTAGGGTTAGCTAACCCTAAGTTGGAACCCTAGGGTTGGGGCTTAGGGTTGACTGGAAGCCTAGGGTTTGGCATTAGGGTAAACTTACCCTAAATGTGAACCCTTTTTTCGCGCGTAGGGGTACAGTAACCTTACCCCAAGTTGCAACCCTAGCTTTCAAGCTCAGGGCTGACTGTAACCCTAGGGGTACAACTTAGGGTTAGCTAACCCTAGGTTGGAACCCTAGGGTTGGGGCTTAGGGTTGACTGGAAGCCTAGGGTTTGGCATTAGGGTAAACTTACCCTAAATGTGAACCTTTTTTTCGCGCGTAGGGGTACAGTAACCTTACCCCAAGTTGCAACCCTAGCTTTAAAGCTCAGGGCTGACTGTAACCCTAGGGGTACAACTTAGGGTTAGCTAACCCTAAGTTGGAACCCTAGGGTTGGGGCTTAGGGTTGACTGGAAGCCTAGGGTTTGGCATTAGGGTAAACTTACCCTAAATGTGAACCCTTTTTTCGCGCGTAGGGGTACAGTAACCTTACCCCAAGTTGCAACCCTAGCTTTCAAGCTCAGGGCTGACTGTAACCCTAGGGGTACAACTTAGGGTTAGCTAACCCTAGGTTGGAACCCTAGGGTTGGGGCTTAGGGTTGACTGGAAGCCTAGGGTTTGGCATTAGGGTAAACTTACCCTAAATGTGAACCTTTTTTTCGCGCGTAGGGGTACAGTAACCTTACCCCAAGTTGCAACCCTAGCTTTAAAGCTCAGGGCTGACTGTAACCCTAGGGGTACAACTTAGGGTTAGCTAACCCTAAGTTGGAACCCTAGGGTTGGGGCTTAGGGTTGACTGGAAGCCTAGGGTTTGGCATTAGGGTAAACTTACCCTAAATGTGAACCCTTTTTTCGCGCGTAGGGGTACAGTAACCTTACCCCAAGTTGCAACCCTAGCTTTCAAGCTCAGGGCTGACTGTAACCCTAGGGGTACAACTTAGGGTTAGCTAACCCTAGGTTGGAACCCTAGGGTTGGGGCTTAGGGTTGACTGGAAGCCTAGGGTTTGGCATTAGGGTAAACTTACCCTAAATGTGAACCTTTTTTTCGCGCGTAGGGGTACAGTAACCTTACCCCAAGTTGCAACCCTAGCTTTAAAGCTCAGGGCTGACTGTAACCCTAGGGGTACAACTTAGGGTTAGCTAACCCTAAGTTGGAACCCTAGGGTTGGGGCTTAGGGTTGACTGGAAGCCTAGGGTTTGGCATTAGGGTAAACTTACCCTAAATGTGAACCCTTTTTTCGCGCGTAGGGGTACAGTAACCTTACCCCAAGTTGCAACCCTAGCTTTCAAGCTCAGGGCTGACTGTAACCCTAGGGGTACAACTTAGGGTTAGCTAACCCTAGGTTGGAACCCTAGGGTTGGGGCTTAGGGTTGACTGGAAGCCTAGGGTTTGGCATTAGGGTAAACTTACCCTAAATGTGAACCTTTTTTTCGCGCGTAGGGGTACAGTAACCTTACCCCAAGTTGCAACCCTAGCTTTAAAGCTCAGGGCTGACTGTAACCCTAGGGGTACAACTTAGGGTTAGCTAACCCTAAGTTGGAACCCTAGGGTTGGGGCTTAGGGTTGACTGGAAGCCTAGGGTTTGGCATTAGGGTAAACTTACCCTAAATGTGAACCCTTTTTTCGCGCGTAGGGGTACAGTAACCTTACCCCAAGTTGCAACCCTAGCTTTCAAGCTCAGGGCTGACTGTAACCCTAGGGGTACAACTTAGGGTTAGCTAACCCTAGGTTGGAACCCTAGGGTTGGGGCTTAGGGTTGACTGGAAGCCTAGGGTTTGGCATTAGGGTAAACTTACCCTAAATGTGAACCTTTTTTTCGCGCGTAGGGGTACAGTAACCTTACCCCAAGTTGCAACCCTAGCTTTAAAGCTCAGGGCTGACTGTAACCCTAGGGGTACAACTTAGGGTTAGCTAACCCTAAGTTGGAACCCTAGGGTTGGGGCTTAGGGTTGACTGGAAGCCTAGGGTTTGGCATTAGGGTAAACTTACCCTAAATGTGAACCCTTTTTTCGCGCGTAGGGGTACAGTAACCTTACCCCAAGTTGCAACCCTAGCTTTCAAGCTCAGGGCTGACTGTAACCCTAGGGGTACAACTTAGGGTTAGCTAACCCTAGGTTGGAACCCTAGGGTTGGGGCTTAGGGTTGACTGGAAGCCTAGGGTTTGGCATTAGGGTAAACTTACCCTAAATGTGAACCTTTTTTTCGCGCGTAGGGGTACAGTAACCTTACCCCAAGTTGCAACCCTAGCTTTAAAGCTCAGGGCTGACTGTAACCCTAGGGGTACAACTTAGGGTTAGCTAACCCTAAGTTGGAACCCTAGGGTTGGGGCTTAGGGTTGACTGGAAGCCTAGGGTTTGGCATTAGGGTAAACTTACCCTAAATGTGAACCCTTTTTTCGCGCGTAGGGGTACAGTAACCTTACCCCAAGTTGCAACCCTAGCTTTCAAGCTCAGGGCTGACTGTAACCCTAGGGGTACAACTTAGGGTTAGCTAACCCTAGGTTGGAACCCTAGGGTTGGGGCTTAGGGTTGACTGGAAGCCTAGGGTTTGGCATTAGGGTAAACTTACCCTAAATGTGAACCTTTTTTTCGCGCGTAGGGGTACAGTAACCTTACCCCAAGTTGCAACCCTAGCTTTAAAGCTCAGGGCTGACTGTAACCCTAGGGGTACAACTTAGGGTTAGCTAACCCTAAGTTGGAACCCTAGGGTTGGGGCTTAGGGTTGACTGGAAGCCTAGGGTTTGGCATTAGGGTAAACTTACCCTAAATGTGAACCCTTTTTTCGCGCGTAGGGGTACAGTAACCTTACCCCAAGTTGCAACCCTAGCTTTCAAGCTCAGGGCTGACTGTAACCCTAGGGGTACAACTTAGGGTTAGCTAACCCTAGGTTGGAACCCTAGGGTTGGGGCTTAGGGTTGACTGGAAGCCTAGGGTTTGGCATTAGGGTAAACTTACCCTAAATGTGAACCTTTTTTTCGCGCGTAGGGGTACAGTAACCTTACCCCAAGTTGCAACCCTAGCTTTAAAGCTCAGGGCTGACTGTAACCCTAGGGGTACAACTTAGGGTTAGCTAACCCTAAGTTGGAACCCTAGGGTTGGGGCTTAGGGTTGACTGGAAGCCTAGGGTTTGGCATTAGGGTAAACTTACCCTAAATGTGAACCCTTTTTTCGCGCGTAGGGGTACAGTAACCTTACCCCAAGTTGCAACCCTAGCTTTCAAGCTCAGGGCTGACTGTAACCCTAGGGGTACAACTTAGGGTTAGCTAACCCTAAGTTGGAACCCTAGGGTTGGGGCTTAGTGTTATTGATTTTTAATTGTTATATACCTAGAACATTTTCTTTTTAAGTGTTCTTTATGCACAACATATCAAATTTTGTTGATAAGATTTAATCCTTGAGATAAATACGGCGGCCAATTTTAGGGTTGCAAATATTTCACTCATGTCCCTTTAAAATATCAGGATGCTGTCCATTTTGAGAGTCTTCTTTACCTGCTCTTTTCAGCGATACCAACCGCGAATCAATCCCAAAAGGCATTTTGGACATATTGCTTGATATACATTATTACACTACCTATTTCAAAGAGAAATTGCTTCCCTACTTCCTTGTATATATATTTGATTATTTTTAGGTACATCCACAAGGAGAAGCTCTTTTAATAGATACCAAGATTGTTATAGTTAGATATCAGGTAATAGAGATATAAGTAATGAAAACCGATGTTAAATGTCGACTTCATTTTTGTTTAAAATCCATGATCAAGATACAAATTTCTGTTACCTTGTTCCTCAGAAGGATGAAAAATCCACGACATAAATGGAACGCTTCAAATGAACTAAAATTAAATAGCATAGTAGTGGTGTTTTCTTAAAGCTCTAAATCCAATTTGATCCTAGTCAAACTGGAAAACCTCTCTAGTGAGTGTAGCTTAGGGAAGATTATAAAATCAGGAATGTGCAGCGATGACGTGAGATGAAGGTCGATTGTATACAAATAATATGTGGTTTATTAAAGTGATAACAACGGTTTTCTACGGAAGATTTTGGTTATAGTTACAAATATAAACACACAAATTTGTATCTTAACTAATCAAAGTCATCGTTTCACATGTTAAAGTATTTATGACACGAATGTCCTTTATTTCACTACAAGATATTGAAACTTTGCGGCGTAACGAACTTTCTCTAGTACGACCTTATGAATTTGGCGTATTCTGTTTGACGGACGCCCGATCCGGTTAATATTTAAGGGAGCACTACCAATGTTCAGCAGGGCATTCGGCATGTCCAAGAGCTGGCGTTAACATCGACTTCATAAGTATCATGCATAAGGTTAGGAATTGAAACCAAATTGGCTTATTGAGTTGGAGAGCAACCATTGGCTGAACTTCAAATGGCAATTTTTACTAATTAGGCGAAATAAACTTTGATTAATAATTGAAAGTATGGACACCCATATGGGTTATCTGTTAAAGCCAAAATGGCACGGACAAATCTGTTCTCAATGGATTGAAAATTATTCATTATCTCATCTCTGTTTGTGCGTTTTTCTCTTTTAAAGTTGATCCTTAGTATTCAAATTATATCAAATTGTTCCTTATTAATATGGTGCAAAGAAGCTCAAAATTGGACAGCAGACTGATCCCAATTTCATAATTGTATCTGACTAGGTAGCGGTTTGTTTGAAACATCCGAAACAATAAAAATGGTCAAATTCAGGGTCGTATCAATGTCTTATGATTTAATATGGATTCTCTGTAAAAACCTAAAACAGCTGGCCACGGCATGTCATGGATTTTGATGAAACTTTCTGTAATTATCATACTTAATGTAAAAACAATGAAAACAAACCATATTGTTATATTTGAACAACGGTTGCCATGGTAACGGGGTCAATCTATTTAACACCCCCATAAATATGAGAGATAAGACATATTGTGGCATTCTGTTGCCATGGAAACCATGGTCAAAATTTACTTTTTGAACACAAAAACTTTTCTTTGTAAATTTAACTCTGACAAGAATAACTTTTTCGGGGGAGGGGGTTATCAGGTAGTTGTTGATATTCAGTCAAATTATGTGAAAATTTAGCAAAAATAAGGTCTAATTTTAGGGTCATTTTTGGCCTGTTTTTGATTATTTTGAAGATTGAAAACCATTATTCGGTGAATGTAATGGGTATTTAAAATCACCTTGCCAAAATAAATGTCTATAGCTGGAAAAAATCAAGAAATAAAATCTATGGTGAAACTCACCATTTTGTCATGAATGCCAATCAAAATCCGTTGCTATAGCAACTTGGAGTCCATATTACCATATACCGCATATTTAAAAACATTGTTTTTCCTCATGTTTGAGTCCTATGATTATGAAATAGCATACCAGTATACAAATTATATTTATCATTATCAATTGACCTTCAAATCATTTCAAGGTCACCTGTCCAAATCTCAAGATCATTTCTAACTTTAGACTAAAAATAAGACAAAAATCAGGATTTCCAATTAATTTAAATCGATTTCTCTAACTTATTTCATTAGATATTTTGATTTTTAATATTTACAGTTGAACAACCGATCAAAAGAAGTAGAATTCATCACAATTTTGTTAAATTGTATTTCACTTCTATGTATGACATACTTTCAAAAGAGCATAAAATTGCGATTTTGTAAAATGTTCTTGTAAAATATGTGACATTTTTGGGGTCTTCATTGGATTCTGATAAATGTGATACTCAGCCCAACAAATAATACATTTATACTTTTACCGATAATTGATTGTTTTGCCAAGGTTCCATACTGTTTACTGTTAATCATGTCTATTTTTAGTTAAAAACCACAAAATTTGGCATGAAAATAGCATATATTTTTAAATGACCTTGAAAATTGAGCAAATGACCTTGACATTTTCTCAAGGTCATGATAGCATCAAATGGTCTTTAATACATCTACATACCTAGTTTTGTAACAATAGCAGGCTTACATCTGTAGAAATTAGCTTTTTACTTATGACAGGTATTTACACCTTTGTACCAAATGTTGCCATGGTAACCTATTTCAAAGGCATGTAAACAGAAAAATCTCACTTCTAGATAAATTTCCTTCGATTCCCATGAAGTCCTAGGATAATACTCTTCAGGAAATAGTCTGTAATTTCACTGTATTTCAAATCTTGTGCAATTGCATTATTACTCTTGTCAAAAGTAAGTAAAATATAGATAAAATAAGGCCTAAATTGGCCGAAAATGGCTCATTTTTAATAAGCAATTTTTCTTGAAATTGAAGCAAATTTACATAACACACAGAAAGAAGGAGTATCGAAAAATCAAATTGTATCAACTTAAGAGGATTTAAATAATCTTTTCGGAAAGTTACATATACATTCAACATTTGTTTCCATGGTAACGGGATGCATAAAAATGCATTGTTTAAAGGTGTTTTTATACAAAACCTTGGTTACCATGGCAACGGAACGTCGGAGAAAAAAAAGGAAGGTCAATTCGTTCTGAGGACATCATATTTACCTTATACACAAAAGATATCCAAAATCTGAGACATGTCGTGGCCAAACATGTCTGATTTTTTAGGTTTTTACATAGAATCCATATTAATATACGAACATAGAATGACAAGAAACCAAGCCTAAATTACCATGTCGCCAAAATTACCCGATACTTTAAAACCTTAACCCTAACCTTTTTCGCGGCGTCTTTAGTTCGCGGACTGGTTCGTGGCGTTTTATTTTCGCGACATTAGAACAGTTGCATTTATTTTACTTTACCACTACTTTTACCACATCTCTACGCTTCAGTGGTCAATGTGATTAGGAATTAGGTATTAGATATTCCTTTTCCAATCGGCTGTTTAAAAAAAGGCTCCATCAAGCTAGGCAAAAAGAAGCAAACATACAATTTGGTGTATTGTTGTCAATAAGATGTATTATTCTGACATGGTATTTAAGACACATATCCCCTGCACAGGTCAGGGGACGAAAATGCGAGCTTTTAAAGCTATGGCGGGGTTTAAATAGATCCATTTGACCAGTATTTCGTTTCGAGTAATAAAACCGTAGTTGAACTTTTTTCTGTTAGACAGGATACGTTTGTTTATCTCGAATTGTGTGCGAGTTTATGCTTTTTCATCTGGTATTTTCTGTCAAAAGGTACATGCCCGCACACGTAAAACAGAATATTTCACAGCCATGGCTTTACATTGTTCAATACACAATCCTGTCCTGAGGCGATCCAACTACAGTTACCCTTTAAAGCTGACCTGTCACTTTTTGACCATTTAAATGAGAAAGTATAATCATCAGTCGGATGGAAATGCAGACGGAAAGATCATTTATTTATGTAGGAAAAATTACAATGCTTAATTTGTCTTCGTCTGGAAAGGGGAAATTTACATAAAATGAATCCGTAAGTTTTATGTCTAAGATATGAAATGTACCCGTAAAACGTTAGGGAAGGTCAGCGTTAAAAGTTAACTGTAGTAGTCAATACTCGAGACCAAGATTATGTAACCCCTAACCGCAGTGACCATTGAGGCGTAGAGTTGTGGTAAAAGTAGTGGTAAAGTAAAATAAACGCAACTGCTCTACTGTATATACGTAACTTACTACACATGTTTAGGATATTAGGGTTAGGGTTTTATATAAGCGAATCGAAGGACCTCGCGAATATCGCGAAAATGAAACGCTCGCAAGAAAAAGACTGTTTACAGTATACGAAATAAGAAAACCTTTTTGCTTATCAACATTTAATTAGAAAATCATAGATAAAAAATACTCGTACTAGCGCATTCTTAAGAATTGCTATCTGACGGTGAATATAGGACTACATGACGTGTCCTGTCAGAACCTCTGTAGAGGAGACAGGGCGCACACGTCCTATAATGGTTTTGTGAATCAAGAAACAGTAGGGAAAAAACGGAAAACAAATGAGCATTTCTTGGCAAATTCCTGTCACTCACTCCGTAGAAAAATTAATAAATATAAAACTTGTCAAGAAAAAAAAAATCCCCTATAAAAATATTAAGAAATAGCTATTTCATATTACATCTAATCATTTAACAACTGCGAGAAAATGTTGTCAAAGAACACATAGTATTAGTCGTAGGATATATACTTTTAAAATCTGATAGAACGATAAATAGAAATCCATCCAACTCCTTTTTTGAGTCTTAATAAGATAAGATTAAAAGTAAATGTATTATGTGCCATCCCATCAATCAAAAAAAAAAAAACAAATACAAAAATAGGAAGAAACCATAAAACCACATCATTATATTAATAAAATTAACATATGCGCTGATACGAGTCTTCATTTCAATATTATTGTCATGTGACGATTTACCCTGCCTCTTTCATACAAATGAATATTGAAGTACTATTAAGAGCTAGTAGCGATGGCTATTTATCCAGATAATTCGGTTACATCTTTTCACTTTATAGATGTAATATGATTCCTAATGAGGTTGCAAACGAAATCATAACTGTTCTTATGCATTAAGGAGGGTTTGAACACCAAGATGGCGGCGGCATTATTTGTTTTCTCGCTTCCTAGGAAAAGTACAGTCTTAACTCCCTTAAAACATTTGATACTCTGATTGATATACGCATTTGAGTATCCTGATGAAGTTTGACTAATTACCGGCGACATCTGAAGAAATTATGACGATTTTCGAAATTAAGGGCTTTAAGAGTTCAATCCATGATCAAACCACGACGTCATTTCGACGTTATCGGGAAAAATGGCGTCAGAAACCTTCGCATTTAAATTAAAAACAATATTGCTAAACGTATTGCATTGAAACTTAGCAGCTATGAAATAGAAAAAATTCAATCTTTATCACGGTTTATTCGTTGATTAATTTATGTTACAGGAAAGTGGATGTTACTACATTGAAAATGAACGATTTTGGAAGAAAAAAATTGGAAAATATAAATCCTTGTAATATTCTAATCCAAAATTCAATTTTTCCAATTTGATCATGAAATTATCTCTGGACAATCTTGATAATTTTGATAGTTCTTGACAAATGTAGTCCACGGGATTTCTAATAATTAAATAGCAACTACAATAAATTGACTCGAAATTGCAATTTTTTTTAGCGACATTGTCGTTTTTTATTCAAGTATCCTGACTGTGTTTAAAACACTATTCATCTGATCTTTTCCATTTGTAAGTGCAATACATGGATATTTTGGAAGTTAAATCAAAATTAATTTCTAATAGCTTAACGAGAACTGTAATGACACTTTCAATATTATGACGTCATCAAGAAATTCACGAAAAGCGTTGATTAATGCATATTTCAAAGTCTCGTAGAAAATTTTCCTGTGGATAGAATCAAATGTAAGTTTGTATAGTCAAGGACAAACAAGAAAAATATAATTTCAGGAATTTTTAGAAAAATTGAATTTGGCATCCAAGTGTTCAATACCTCCTTAAATGTTACAATTTTCTTCTGGTGTATATATGACTTGATTCTTTATAATAAATGTTACTTTTTTATATGTAGAAAATAAATAAAGAAGAGTATCAATCAGGCACTAATACGTTTCCGTACCTATGACATATTAAAATTAAAATCTTAAACATGCATTAATTTATAATTTTAATTTCTAGAAGCATACAGTATTGACAACGTTATTTTACATGCGTTAAACGTTTCCGTTCGTATTTTCTTAATCGTTATGCGTTCGTTAGCTCTGAATCGTTAATCGTTTCCGTTCGTTTAGGGATGCTCTGAATCGTTAACCGTTATCCGTCATTCGTTATCCGTTTTTCGTTATGCGTTATGCATTATCCATTATTCGTAAATCGTCAATTGTTTTGCGTTATACGTTATACGTTAATCGTTAGGACCGTTTCCATGAATACCGTATATTCATGATAGCTTAGAAAATGGCTAATCGCGGTAAAAGAATCTAATTGTAGAAATTTTAGCATATTGAAAATAAAGTGCGTGTGAGCTAGGTGAGGGGCATCTTCTTATGATCATGGAATGAATGCGTCCACCACGGGAAATTTATACGTTACTTAAACAAGAAAGACTATGCCAATAGAAAACAATGAACTCCAACAGAGAGGTATGGGAAATTCAATGACATCCATGTCAACTTTGTGAATTTCAAAACAACACGGAAAATACGTGAGCGATTCAAAAGACGTTTTTTATTTTTCGGATAAATCATATAAGGAATTGACAAATAACAATAGGACGCGAGACTGTAAAACATATTGATTACAGACAGGTTCGACATGACTTCAAATCTTAAATTAAAATGGGATGTTCGGAATCAGATAAGACCTTAAACTAAAAAAAAAAAAAAAAAAAAAGATAGATAAAACTTTGGGATCGTCTCCGTCGCAAATAAATTAACTATGTCTAGCCACCTCTTGCTTCCTTATTTACCACCTGTCAAGTTCTGCACAATATACATGGATTGACAAAATTACCCACGATGACGGATTTTCTCTCGATTCCTGAGCGATTTAAATATAAGCAGACGATGTGGATATATAATAAGGAGATGCCTTATAAAGTCATCATACTTATGGCGAAAGAAGAATCAATAGGCAGAACATTCATAAAATTCAAATACCTTTTAAAAATTAAATTAATACTACATTTGTGACGAATTCCTCGATAGAAGAATGTTTGAGTAATAAGAAGTTGGCTAAGATGAGCTCCTATATCTATATTATATATACATGATTTTTTCTTAAATTTCAGAAATAAACATTAATTCAATTATTTATTTATTTATTTATTATTTTTTAAGTTCAAGTCTTCATCTATGAACATTTATCTATCTAATTAAAGTTTCGTACATTTTCGTAAATATACACGAAATGAATATACACGGAATACCCTGCCCAACCCCACTTACCACAAAAATATATGTACAAATGACCAGTAAAGGGATATTTTGGAATGAATATATGCAACCCAAGTGACAAGCAGACAAAATAAAACCCAATCTTCCCAATGATAGGCAGACAAATTTACACTCCCCCTCTTTCCCCTCCGTGTAAGTAATAAACCGTTTTAATACGATTTGATATGTTACACAAAAGAGAAAATAATAATCCCTCACCTCCTTTATAAAAAACCCCAAAATTTCTATGATCTGTCCTACATACCAGTAAAATGGTTAATTTTATACTCCTAGGGGTAGGGGGCGGGTTGACAAAAATTTTGCTCTGAAAATTGCAGAAAAAAATTAGTGTATGGAGTGACAGAAATGTGTGCATTTCATTTTTGATTTGAAGAAATTCCATAGCTTACATATGTAAACGCTAAAAATGGCTATAATAGGCACCTTAGCTAGGTGAACTACACAAAGGAAGTGTGATGAAACAATAGGATTAATATGATGATGGTCTCGCGAAAACAAGGCTGGTTGGTAAAAACGGAAATATGTATAATACCCGGAGATAAATTGACAACTGATCCTCTTATATGTGCAACGTTCCATTAATTGTTTAATGAGAAGTCAAACTGTGACACTGACCATTCTATTAACAACAATGATGAAATCCCACTACGTTCATTAGGCATGGTCCATTTGATATTTTGGGGGGGGGGGGGGGGGGGCTTGGGTTTTTTTGTCGGAGCAAGATATTATTTTTCCGCCCCGGACCGGGGCAAAATTATTTTTATCTTGCAAAGTTGGAGAAAGGAAATTTTATAAACGAAGTGATGAGCATATTAAAAATGTTTGTGTTTTATGAATAGGAATTATTAATATTTTTACTCAAAATTCTAAATATTAATATATTAGTTTATTTTTATGCAAGTATTCAATTCACGTTTAAATAGAGATAAAGGATTTTTACAATACAATTCTTAATATTTTATATAAGGTACATCATGTGTATAACATGTATAAGAGCCTCACCCGGTCTGAGGAGAAGGTCTCCTAGACAAGTTAGATTTACTATAAGTAAATAATGTTTAGATAGAATACTATGGCGAGAGAAGCCAGCCGGAAAATTAAAAAAAAATTAGTGAAATTTATGGTAATTCTTCAAATTCAGATTATTTGTAAGAGCAAGATTATTTTTTCTGTCACATCATAAGCAAATTTACATTTTTCATCAAAACTGAGAGCAAAATTATTTTTTTCGAAAAATATGACTAAAATTATTCTGAAAGCAAAACGGAAAATGAATAATTACTCGTAACGTTTTATGAAAAAAATTGTTTTATGTATTATTTTCTTTAAGCAAAGTATGAAAATAAATATTCTTCTGTTCATTTTATTTATTTATTTTATTCTTACGACTGTCTCCAATACATTTGATAAAAAAAGCAGATTCAAACAACAAGAAGAAAAAAAGACATACATACTCTCTCTCTCCTTTTTAATTCCTTAATTTCCTTATTTCTGGAAAAGTCAGTTCGCTGAGAAAGGAAGGGGGGGGGGGGCTCAAGATTAGAATTTTAGAATACCAATAGAGAGAGAGAGAGCACTGGCAAGACCCCACTTGTGGGGAACTCACACCTGTCAAATTACATTTTTTTGTGAGGAATGTTGGAAATTGTGGGGAAAATCGCCATTCCCCACAAACCTAATCGGTATTTCGAAATGGTTCAAGGTATCCACAGGCAATAAAAAAGATAGTTTTTGATAGTTTTGTCGTATTATTTTTGTCAGTAAAGAGTTTAGGCATCGCAGACTCGTATACACCATGGTAGGAGCAATTTTCCTTTGTGGGGAATTTCTCTCTCCTTCGTACGATCAAAACTATCTCTTCGCCGTAGAAGTGGTGTCTTGGCATGCTTGGTAATTTTTTTTATTCGGAGCGTTTTTTTTTTACTATTGTGATGTAGAGCTAATTTTGATGTATTGATATTTCTGAATTTTCATTCGTGATGGGTCGATAATTATCGATTAACGGGGTGCTGTAGCCATCCGATTTCGGTAATCGATTTGGAAGTAAAAAAAATCGATCGCCTAGCGCGAAAAATGCAGAAGTGGAGGCTGCCGCTGATGTATCAGAGAAAATTCTGTCCGATGGTCAAAAACTATTTCTTCATACCGCACTATACATACAAGTTCACGTTATCAGATGAGCCCAGCATAGAGGATCCTACAGAACCTGCACTGAGAAACAACGCTACATTAAGTAATTTATTTTTAGGTACACTGATCAACAGGTGCCTACAGATATGATCGTTCCCACCCCTCCCCTCTTTCTTTCTCATAATCACCAATGTGGCAGTGGAGTAAAAGAATCTTTGTCTGTGAAATGATCCTGTTTAATTTTACTTTTTATGTTTACAGATTCAAATTTACAGATTTGCAAATATATACCCTCCCCCATCCTTACACCCAACAATAAGCATGACTAAAAAGGATCGTATCAAGATACCTTTCATGCAATATTTTGAATTAATAAATGAAAGGGGATTAGGACTTTTATTCAAGCACCTTTGATTACTTTGATTAATTTTTATTATTCAACAAGATTAACTAAATCACATATAATACTTATTAAGTAAAATTATGGAGTAAGTAGCTTCTGACGTTACGTTTGCGGACGGTAAATACTGATTAATACACGTTAGTAAGTGAATTTTGAAGCACAATTCCCATAACACTCTCCGTGTAAATGTAGCAAAAAAAAAAAAAAAAAAAAAAAAACCAGAAGTAAATAGTCGCCCCAAAGTACAAAATCATATTTTAGCAGTCATCCTGTATTTTCAGTGTGACAATATTTCTGGACATAATGATTTATTTTCAAGGTAATAGCTAGAATGCGCAATGTACAATTAACATCCCTTTTATATTCTGACTTTTTTGTCTCGGTAAGTGAGTTTCCTTGCTGGGTAAGCAAATTTTTTGTGGGAACTTACCCGTTGGTAAGTGGTTTTTGAAAAAATCCTAGAACACTGTTAAAAATGATTCTAATTTGTTGTTTTTAAACTTGTTTTTTTTTAAATATCTGACGAATTACAGTGGCGGACTCAAGGGGGAGTAGGGGGCGTATGCCCCCCCCCCCCCCTAAAATTTTCCAATCATGGGTAAAACGATAATTTTCAATCAAAAATAGTAAATATTAGTGAATATTAACTACCTGTTAGAAAATGTAATTGTTAAATGCATCAATTTTCATTCTTTAATCAATTACAGTGACGAAAATGGGTCCTAATATCAAAAAGGCAGAAATTCAAGAGCCTCAGGGGGGGGCGCTTCACCCCCTGGCTCCCTTACCAGGACTCTGCCCTGGACCAACTGGGGACCTAGGCGGTCCCAAGACCCCACGCCTATTCTTTGCACCCCCTAACTAAAAAGCTTGATCTGCCACTGAATTACAGAAATGCTTTCATGAATATCTTCGTATCGCATCATGAGCTTAGCTTAAATTTAACCCCCTGGACCGGTGACTGTCTGTATGGCTCATTGGAAATTGAAAAACCCTGACGATTTTTTAGTACTAGAACACTTATAGTAACTATAACTTATACGTACATGTAATAATTATACGTACACCACGTACACTAAGTGAACTAAGGAGACCACACATGTTAAGGAGGCATTTGCCTTGACCTATTGCATTTTGCACTGAGGAAGAAGAATGATGTAAAGTCATTTGTACCTATGTAATAAAGAAACATATAGGGCCGAAACAAAATCTGTCCGAAAAACAAGAGACCAAAGGGGGCCACATCGCTTATCTGGGTTGCAAACAATAGAATGATAGTGGACAATTTGGTAGAGGACCTTGAGTACTTGCTTCCAATAAGGTTTCGTCAAATTCTGTATAGCAATTTCAGAGGAGATGTCAAAAATGTGTCATCCAATCAGAGCCCTGGGTGGCAATATTCTTTGACCTGTCGGCATGAAAAACACAAAATTGGTAGAGGACTTTGAGTAATTGCTTCCCGTATGGTTTTATGAAATTCTGTGCAGCAGTTGCAGTGGAGAAGTCGAAAATGTGTCAGCCAATCAGCATACTTGCCATAATTTTTCGGAGTTTTGTCATTGACTTTCGGTTTGGTTGCCGTGATGGCTGGACGCCTTCTCATCCCTCCGCACAATCTTTTTTTTTCTGTGCTCATATTTGGCTCATTATATTACCAATATAATAAAATATCATGGCAATACCTTGGTATGATATATATTGAAAAAGATATGTGATATTGGTTGTATTTAGTTATTCGTTAGTTGTGCGACAGTGAGGTTATTGAAATGTTTAAAAATAGATATTTGAGCCTTTTTATCATAGCACAACCATCTTTTTTTTCATTCATTTTTTTTTATTTCAAGTTATTCAGCAATATTCTTACAAATTCTAATTAATTACAATATATCTATTTTGTACATTACTATATAGATTTTGTTACTAAAGTGATCAGGTGTGTGCATATTAGGTCAGATCTAGATATCCTGCAAATTGCTCAAAAATATGTACTTTTTTACACAATTTTGACCTTATTTTCAACTCTTTTCAGGATAAGGAATATGTTACAATGATTTTTTCTTCTTTCGCATTTATGGTAATGTTTTTATATGACATATCCAATCAGAGACAGCAATTAATTAACATCTTTGTGTCTCTCTGTTCCAACTTTATAACCCAAAACAATATTCACTAGTGATTTCATTTCCGTATTATATCCGATTTTCAAGAAAAATTGTCTAACGAAAGTCATCAATATCTCTAATTCTTTACATAAAATAAAGTAATGTAGATAGTTTTCTTCTGTATTGCATTTGAGACAATTAGCTGAGGGGACTATTTTCCATTAACAGACAAGTACCCCGTTCGGTAAGATATTATTAAGTAATTTCCATCGAAAAATTCGTTCTTGGTTATCAGAGATGCAATTTGTTATAAAATAAAAAGTATTTACTAATTTGTTTTCATTTAATAGTGATAGGTTTACTTTCCACCTTTCTACGCCTTTACTTTTAGTACAGCGTAAACCTCTTGAAATTTTATATGTGACTTTATTTTGAGTTTTCTGCAGTACAATATGTTTCTTTTTATACCAACAATAAATTGAAATTTCTTTTGGTAACAGTTTTATTTTATTTTCTCCTTTTATTCTATATTTCCATTCCTTCGGAACTGAATTCTTTACGATACTCAACTCGCTTATCCAATTTGATTTATCATGAAGTTTAGAGAGAATCAGGTTTTGATCTATGTCTCCTTTCTTGCCTATCATATCATTGATATAAATTAATCCCGCGTTTATCCAGTTACTAAAGATAAGCGATTTTCCCTTGAAGTTTATACAATCATTCCCCCAAGTAATTTCCTTTTGAATTTCACTATTACTTTTTGGTTCTGGGGTATTTTGTTTAAGTTTTATCCAAGATTTTAAAACATAAAGATAAAATTCAGGTAATATATTCAATTTGGGTATCTTTTTTATGTGTTTTATGTTCATTTTGAATATCAATAAATTGTCTCCAAAATGATTAAAGTAGATGTTTGGTAATTGAGCCCAACCTGCCTCGCAGTTATTTTCAATTATTCTTTTTACCCATAATATAAGTATCATGTCGATATGAGCTGTAACATCTCTCACTCCAAGTCCTCCTTTTTCTGGATCATTGATCATTACACTTCTTTTAACCTTTTCATTTTTTACATCCCATATGTACTTAAAAATTATTTTTTTTCCAATTCCTTGATTTGTTCGTTTTTAATCGGTTGTACGCTAACTACATACGTTATTTTCGGAATAACAAAATTTTGAATAACGACATTCTTTCCTATAAGAGTTAATTTTCTTTTTTTCCAGTTTTTGATGAGTTTAGCTATGGAGCATATCTTATCTTTCAAGTTCATATGATATGTAACTTTTGTATTTGCTCCAAAATGAAAACCTAAAGATTTGACATGATCCACCTACTTTATATTTCCATGCGTTTTACTTTTTCCTTTATTCTTCCCTAGAAATATTCCCTCTGTTTTTTCTTTATTTAATTTTAAACCTGATACAGATCCAAATTTTTCGATTTTAAGCGCAAGTGGTATTTCAGAATATTTTAAAAACAAAGTAGTGTCGTCCGCGAGTTGTGCAATTTTAACATGTTTTTTGTTTAGTTTTACTCCTGTAATATGAACATAAGATCATAATTTAATGGCTAAAATTCCTGCTGCTATTACGAAGATAAGACACGATAACGGGCAACCTTGTCTGATTCAACGAGATAATTGGTAGTTTTCTGTAAGCCAATTATGATTTTTATATATTTGTATATAGAACCTTTATCCAATGAATGAAAGAATCCCCGAACCCGAATTATTTTTAATGTTTTCAGCATAAAATCCCATTCTATGGTATCAAAGGCTTTTGTAAAGTCTAAAAAGAGAATACACGAATCTAAATTGAATTTTTCCGAATAATCGATGATATCCTGTATTAATCTTATATTATATCCAATAAATCTATTTTTAATATATCCGTTTTGGTCGCTGTTTATAATTTTAGGCATTACATTTTTCAGGCGCGTAGCTAGAGCATAAGCCGCAATTTTGTAATCTGTATTAAGAAGACTGATCGGTCTCCAATTTTTTAACTTACATGGATAATCTTTTTTAAAGATTAGAGACACAATTCCATGTTTTTGTGATCTACATAATTCGCCATGTGTATACCCTTCATTTAATGAATTAACAAAATTTTCTTCTAGTATTTTCCAAAATTTCTGATAGAACACCAACGAAATTCCGTCGCTTCCGGGGCTACGATTTTTCTTCATCTTTAATACAGCCTTTTCACACTCATCCTTATTTAATAAACCATCGCAAATTTTCTTATCCTCATCTGTTAGACATGTATTAAAGTTTGTACTTTCTAGATACTGAGTTATTGCATTTTGATCAACATTTTCTGATGCGTAAAGTTTGCTGTAAAATTTATTGATTTCTTCCCAAATAAATATATCTACCATCATCAAGAAGTAATTACTTAATAACCTTTTTTGATGGTTATTGGTAAATACAGAGCAACAGTGCTACAAAGAGATCAGGTAGCCAAGACCTTCAAATGCAACAAATGCTATGAAGAGGGACATAAACAACAGGACTGTCCCAATGACTGGATCTGTAAGCTATGCCATCAAAGTGGACATAAGCAGTCCGAGTGTACTGTAAACTTCTCTGGACAGGAAACATCTGACGATGACCTTGATACTACTCATGAAGATGTAGGTGAAGAAGAAGAGGTTGCGAATGAGAGAAGTGAAGCAGAAAAAAAAAGACAAAACAAGCACAAATCGATCAATATGTCAAGGAATGTCGAAATAACACTGACACACCCGTTGGACGAAAAGAGAAACGTAACCCGACCACTCCTACAGATGTACTCCATACTCGGCATGGGCCAGCTCAGAAATCGAAAACATAAACACCTGGTTGTCCCTTGTTCTAATAACTGACAAATATGTACATATGTAAATACAATTCTCCTTTGTGGATGTTTTAATTCAAAAATGGGAAAATGGAAAAAAATTATCTAAAAAAAGAGTGTGATGTAATTATGATTGCATACATTCATCAAATAGTTAAAATTTATAAATGTATTATAATAGATAATGTCCTTGAATGGCACGATCACAGCTGGGTATCTGAAATAAAATGAAATTTGAATTATTTTCTTATACAATATGACAAACATTTTACATATATGTTCCCTGAACTGTCAAGGTTTAGGAGATAAAGATAAAAGAGGTAGATTAAAAATTTGGATGAAAAATCAAAAGAGCGATGTCTTATTCATTCAAGAAAGTCATTTCACAGATGTAAACGAGAATAAGATTCAATTAGAATATAAAAATACATATACAATTTGTAGTAGTAATGGTAACTCTCAATCGAGAGGCGTTTCGATTATGATACATAATAAACTAGATTACAAAATCATTGATACGCATAAAGATGAGGAAGGAGGATTACTCATTGTTAATATTGAAATTAAAGATAATATTTATACATTAGTTAATGTTTATGCTCCTAACTTCCCACGAAATAGAAATATATTCTTCAAAAAAGTTAAAACTAATATATCTAAATATAGCTTAGGTCAATTGATAATAGGTGGCGACATGAATGAAATACTAAGCCTTAACGATACAAAAAAATGTTAAAAAAAGTAAAAATCAAAAAGCAATACATTCCCTGAAAGTATTAATAAAAACATTTAAGTTAAATGATATATGGAGAAAGAAAAATCCAAAGGTGAGACAATTCACATGGAAAAGGAAAAATAAAACAAATGAATCAACCCGTATAGATTATTTCCTTGTTAGCTCTGACCTTGAAAATAAAATTGAGTCAGCCGATATTAGACCTGCACAAATTTCTCATACAGATCATCAGGCAATTTCAATAAAAATGAAAGGTAGATCTATGGATAAGGGTAAAGGTTACTTTGAGATGAATAATAGCATTTTGACCAATGATGAATATAAAAATATAATAGAGCAGAAAATTTTACCCCTATCTCTTTCTTCTTTTAAATGCTAATATCTACATATAGTGTACATCTAAATTTTGTTTTGTGTGTGTGTGTGTGTTTTTTTTTCTCTTTATTTAAACATTATCTCACTTTAGTATATTTTGCAAATTTGAGAAAATCGATTGAAAGTTCGAGAAGAGTGCAGTTCAGAAATTTCCATTACGATGTATTATACTTTAAAAAATTGTACAACATGTGCATTTGTTAACGAAATTACCTTATTCCTTTATTCTCACTCCACTGATGGATAAACATAAAGATAATTATCAGCGAAATCCATCTTTCTTCTATTCGACTTCGTGGCCTACTGCTCATAATGATCTCCGTCACCTGACCTAGTTTCCGATCGATTTTCTCGATTGTTGACCTTGCTTTAATTGAGCGCATTCGACGAATTGATAAAAAACGATCAACGCATAAAGATTTCTTTATATATAATGTATGTCTGATTATTGTTGTTATTATTATTGTTTGTTATAAAATATGAAGCTTGATTTAAAAAAAAAAAAAAACCTTTTTTGACTGTCTTGATTTTTCTAATCCGAGAAAGTAAGCATTATTTTTTTCACCCTTTTCTACCCAATCTATCCTAGATCAAGTCGTTACTTTTTTCAATTTCAAATTTTAATTTCGTTTCCAGTGATTGAATTTCGTTATTTTTCAATTTTGTTTTATTTTGACAAAACTCAATTGTTTTTCTTTTAATAATGATTTTACAGTATTCCCAAAATTGTCTCCTATTCAGAGTTTTATTTTCTTCGCTGTTTTCTAAGCTGTTGAAAATTCTTTTCATATACAATATATATTCTTGATCGTCTAGTATACTATTATTTATTTTTCCAAATTCCCGGACCTCTATCTTTTTTGTCACCGTACTTGATTTTGATGGCAACCGCCATGTGGTCTGTCGAGCTTATTTGAGCCGGTCTTATATCGCAACTTTTAATGAATTCAATCATATCTTCTTCAATTAAAAAATAATCTATTCTACTGTTATTTCCTTCTGACTTTCTCCTCCATGTATATTGTCGATTGTCCTTATTTTTGATCCGCCAAATATCCTTTACTTTATTTTGTTTCAGTAATTGAGATAAACCATATGTTGTTTTACTTTTACCAACGTTTCTGTTTTTGGTACATCTATCTTTCTCAGACAGTACCTCGTTAAAATCTCCACCCACAATCAAGGTTCCGGTTTTAAAATCATTTAATATCTCGATTTGATTTTTGAAAAAAGTATTTCTTTCTTTAATGTTGTTAGGTGCATATAAGTTAGCTAATGTGAAAAAAATTGTCATCGATTTCAACATTTGCAAAAATTGCTCTTCCTTTATCATTAATCAATGTATTTGTAACATCCATATTTAGATTTTTACTAAAGAAAATAGAGACGCCGCAGCTATTTGTAGTTCCGGTACCATGTATAGCATGAGCAAAGTCAGCTATTTCAATTTCAATTTCTTTACATAAATCTGATGAAAAAATGCGTTTCCTGTAGAAATAAAACGCTAAACCTTTGATTTCTCATCCATTCATATAATCTCAGTCGTGTTTGTTTATTTCTCAGACCTTGAACATTCAAGGTTAAAACACAAAGAACACCAGACATATGAGTGTTTTAAATCTATTTCATTTTACTTTTGACATTCTTTTCTTCACCTTATTTTTGAGGGGAGGGGGGAGTGCGATTCTTTGATAAGCTCCTTCCTCTGTTTATGTTTGAAGTTTCAAATTTATTTGACGCTTGTTTTGCTGACTTTAATGAGTTTAAGAAGATCCTGACGATAATCTCAACAGCACTCACAATAGAGCAGAAAATTAAACATCGACGGACCCCTAGCAAGCTAGAGGTGGGATCAGGTGCCCGGGAGGAGTAAGCATCCCCTGTTGGCTAGCCGCACCCGCCGTCGATGTTAATGAAGCATGGAAATGAAAATATAGAAAATTCATGCACTGACTGACGTTATGTCTATATAGAAAGTGCTATGGCGACAATGTCAGGGAAGTATATTCAAAACACTTACTGTCAAACCCCTCGCGGGGAACTTTTTTACGAGCTCCACACGGCAAAGGGCATAAGTGTGACACAAATGAGTTTAAGAAGATCCTGACGATAATCTCAACAGCACTCACAATAGAGCAGAAAATTAAACATCGACGGACCCCTAGCAAGCTAGAGGTGGGATCAGGTGCCCGGGAGGAGTAAGCATCCCCTGTTGGCTAGCCGCACCCGCCGTCGATGTTAATGAAGCATGGAAATGAAAATATATAAAATTCATGCACTGACTGACGTTATGTCTATATAGAAAGTGCTATGGCGACAATGTCAGGGAAGTATATTCAAAACACTTACTGTCAAACCCCTCGCGGGGAACTTTTTTACGATCTCCACACGGCAAAGGGCATAAGTGTGACACAAATGAGTTTAAGAAGATCCTGACGATAATCTCAACAGCACTCACAATAGAGCAGAAAATTAAACATCGGCGGACCCCTAGCAAGCTAGAGGTGGGATCAGGTGCCCGGGAGGAGTAAGCATCCTCTGTTGGCTAGCCGCACCCGCCGTCGATGTTAATGAAGCATGGAAATGAAAATATATAAAATTCATGCACTGACTGACGTTATGTCTATATAGAAAGTGCTATGGCGACAATGTCAGGGAAGTATATTAAAACACTTACTGTCAAATCCCTCGCGGGGAACTTTTTTACGAGCTCCACACGGCAAAGGGCATAAGTGTGACACAAATGAGTTTAAGAAGATCCTGACGATAATCTCAACAGCACTTACAATAGAGCAGAAGATTAAACATCGACGGACCCCTAGCAAGCTAGAGGTGGAATCAGGTGCCCGGGAGGAGTAAGCATCCCCTGTTGGCTAGCCGCACCCGTCGTCGATGTTAATGAAGCATGGAAATGAAAATATAGAAAATTCATGCACTGACTGACGTTATGTCTATATAGAAAGTGCTATGGCGACAATGTCAGGGAAGTATATTCAAAACACTTACTGTCAAATCCCTCGCGGGGAACTTTTTTACGAGCTCCACATGGCAAAGGGCATAAGTGTGACACAAATGAGTTTAAGAAGATCCTGACGATAATATCAACAGCACTCACAATAGAGCAGAAAATTAAACATCGACGGACCCCTAGCAAGCTAGAGGTGGGATCAGGTGCCCGGGAGGAGTAAGCATCCCTGTTGGCTACCCGCACCCGCCGTCGATGTTAATGAAGCATGGAAATGAAAATATATATAATTCATGCACTGACTGACGTTATGTCTATATAGAAAGTGCTATGGCGACAATGTCAGGGAAGTATATTCAAAACACTTACTGTCAAATCCCTCGCGGGGAACCTTTTTACGAGCTCCACACGGCAAAGGGCATAAGTGTGACACAAATGAGTTTAAGAAGATCCTTACGATAATATCAACAGCACTTACAATATAGCAGAAGATTAAACATCGACGGACGCCTAGCAAGCTAGATGAGGGATAAGGTGCCCGGGAGGAGTAAGCATCCCCTGTTGGCTAGCCGCACCCGCCGTCGATGTTAATGAAGCATGGAAATGAAAATATATAAAATTCAAGCACTGACTGACGTTATGTCTATATAGAAAGTGCTATGGCGACAATGTCAGGGAAGTATATTCAAAACACTTACTGTCAAACCCCTCGCGGGGAACTTTTTTACGAGCTCCACACGGCAAAGGGCATAAGTGTGACACAAATGAGTTTAAGAAGATCCTGACGATAATCTCAACAGCACTCACAATAGAGCAGAAAATTAAACATCGAGAACTTTTCTATCGGACCTTCTGCATGAACCCCTGATTTGCTTTTTCGTTTCTCTTTCTCCTGTTTTTTATTTTCTTTCTTTTCTCTGGATTTGGAGCTTGGTTCGTCAGTTTCTTCTTCTTCTTCCTGCGTATCACTCTCCTTGTCTTTCTCCTTTTCTTCATTTCTGTCACTAATGACTTCTTCAGAAGCGCTGTCATCCTCAGCAACCGTCTCATCTTCAGAAGTAACAGACAGGTGAGATTCACGCTCAGTTCCCTCAATGAAACCCTGTGGTCTGTTTTCCTCCTTGGGCTGTCCGGAGTATCGCACAGATGCGTGATAGCGACCTACTGGGATTGTGCGGGGTATGTCAGTAACGAGCTTCTCCGCAATAACCACTCTCGTGCCAGTGTCACAATTCGTCAAGCGATATAGAATTCGCAGTTTTTCCCTAAATAAATGCAAGATCTTACACCCATAAGTCTCGAGGGAACGACGAATTTGACCGTCATCAGCCGATAACGGCACATTGGATACATACATGCGGGTAGTTGGAGTACTATGCATTCCGAATGACCGAGGGTTGTCTGGGAGAATGGTAACGTGTTTCCTACGTATATTGACGCCATTCGCAAGGAGACTCACGCGATCATCCATGTTATCTACGTACAGACGCCAGAATGACCCCGTTCTCTGGATTCCACAAATGTGGTCAGTGGAAATTACCTCACCCATTGCAAAATATATTTCTTCGTGTTTGATCCATTGGGTTGGCTTTATTTTCCCGAAACCGAGAACATCGCGTTCATTTATAAACACTGGCTTGGCGTTACCGTAACCTTTAGGATAATTGTTTATATTGTTACTCATCACTGATTCCGCATAGGTATGCGTGTCTACATTTGTACTACTGTCCTGAGACTCGGACACCTGTTCCGCCTCAATGACTTGTATACTAGCCATGCTACAATATTTCTCTATCTATCTTTCTTCAAAAAGTTCAAAATTCGTAATATGCGAAGTCAGTATGCACACTCACTTACGTCTTCATGAACGTCACGAAAAGACATTAAGAAATGCGTCTTAGTTATCATGCAATTAACGATAATATTTGGAGCTCCGTAACAACAACCTTTTCCGTAGTAAGGGCCCGTAACTCCTCTGCACAATCTTTGTGATTCTGACCTCTACACCAGCCATCGATGCCATGTACTGGTGTAGAAACGTTCCAATGGCATCCATTTCTCCAGATGGTCCTTTATTTTTATTGTATGACAGGAATTTATGTCATCTTGGAAATCTGGATGTCAGAGGAAATTCGAACTTCAGAATCATATGGGTTGTGTGGGAAGGCGTTCAGCTTAGCGGCGATCTAACTGGGGGTCCATGGGCTGCCCAGGGGTTTTGGCCGTTCTCCTGGGGTCAGTGGTGGGTTTTCCTCCGGGTCCCTCGGTTTCCCCCCTACAAAACGGCTGGGTTATTGACATTTCACCGAATGGATTAATGTTCCTTTTTGGTGTTATGTTGCCCTCTCGGATATGCGGCTACCGTTGACCCATTTTACTAATATACTTTTGCATTTATTTTGTCACATGTACACATTTTATTCCACAGCACTTTTTTAACTTGCATTTTTAGAAGTAGTTTGATTTTTAATTGGTGGTTCACCACTGAATCTGCTAGACAGACTTGGTGCCACAGGGTCTTAAATCGCAGCTGGAATTCCAAGATTGGTGCAGTTTTAAAACATATACATGATTTTTAGGATTTTAACCTACATTAATCCCTTCTGGGAATGCCAAGGACCCTCCTACCCTATTATATATGGGGGTGCTCCTTAGTCACAGGAGGGAATTTCGGCGTAAAAGTACATTGCAAAGAGGGACAAAAAGAGGGAAAAATCATCAAAATGCGGGACAAATATAACACCAATAAGGGACATAAAGAGGGACACTTTTAGGAGGTTGAACTTCCCCTCCTTTCTTTCTGATATTGCAATCCAAAATTGCACTAGAAAATAGCCCTCTGCAAACGAAAAAACCCTTTTTAATTTTTCTCTGTGAAGGTTTTAAAAGTCTTTTACTCCATTGTTCACGTTTTATATTCACAACTTTCTGAACATAAGTATTAAACATCTGCGCTGCTGCCTGTGTTGACGTTGGCGATTTAAATGAAATACACAATCGATACCTTAACGACTTGGGTATTAAAACGACACTAAGCAAACGTACTTTGATTGATACTGAGAGTTTTTTGAAGTGATGATAATAAAACGCATATTATAGTTATTTTAGAGCGTTCCGTGGTTGTTGTATTTTCTTTTTTTAAAATCTTGTTTACATGTTTTACGTTGTTTCTACTCATAAAAATAAATTCATATCTTGGCTTAAATAAATGGTATCACTCGAACATCGTTTAACTATTGCTATTGCTTTATTTATTTCAATGATCGAATTGTTTTGTGAGCATAAAAAATACCAACAAGAGAAAACCTGCATGAATGAATTAAGCGACATTTGTGGGACGTGTACAGCCGACCTTTAATCAACCTATTACTATCAAAACATAGGTCGATTATCGGCTGACTACTGTATTATATGGGTATATAGCGTAGATAATTGGAAACGTTGAAATAAACAATGAGAGTATAAAAAAAGACAGAACGACTGAAATCGACAATGAGTAATCAATATTACGCCGATTTTTTTTTATGAAACGTCCAAAAAATCGGGATTTTCCGTGTCCCGACCGGGACAGATATTTTTGGTCGAAAATGCGGGACAATTTTTGTCCCGGCCGGGACAATGGCAAGTATGAATCAGAGCCCTCGGAAGCCATATTTGCTAAACGATCAGCACGAAAAACACAAACTTAGTAGAGGACCTTGAGTACTTGCTTCCTGTAAAGTTTCATGAAATTCTGTGCAGTGGTTGCAGAAGAGATGTCGAAAATGTTTCAGCCAATCAGAGCCCTCGGTGGCCATATTTATTGACCGATTGGCACAAAAAAACACAAAATTGGTAGAGGACCTTGAGTACTTGCTTCCTGTAAGGTATCAGGAAAGTCTGTGCAGCGGTTGTAGAAGATATGTCGAAATGTGTCAGCCAATCAGAGCCCTCGACGGCCATACTTGTTGATCGATCAGCACGAAAAATACAAACTAGGTAGAGGACCTTGAGTAATTGCTTCCCGTAAAGTGTAGTGAAATTCTGTGCAGCGTTTACCGAGGAGAAATCGAAAATGCGTCAGCCAATCAGAGCTCTCGACGGCCATATTTGTTGACCGATCGGCACAAAAACAGATCTTGGTAGAGGATGAGCACTTCCTTCCAGTATAGTCTAGTTGCCAAATGGCTATTTTGGGGGGAACCCAAAAAAATGTTACGCACAAAATGTTTTTGCATGAAAGTGATGTTAATACCTTCTACTTTGATAATCTGCGGATGCCACTCTGGCATCCTTGGGCATTTCGAAATTTTTGGGAAAAAGTGTGATTTTTCAAAGAAAAACAGGTGAAAATAGGAAAAACCCAATTACTTTGTCCATGTTGTAGCCAGAAACACAGATTTGGTATAAAAAAAACAGCAATGCCATTGCCTTTAAGTCTCAAGCTCAGTTTATCAACTTACTCTTCTATAAAATGGGGAAAATTACAGATTTTCAATGAAAAACCGTTGAAAGTTGGGAAAATGTCATATCTTTTTTCATACTGTAGATAAAATAACAATTTTGGTACCAAACGCACAATAAATGTATTGCTTTTCATTTTAAATATCAGATTAGCTATTTGCAAGTACGAAAATGGGTAAATGAATGCATTTTGAATGAAAATCGCTAAAAAATTGGGATATTACAATGCCTTTATTCATTCTGTCGGTAGAACAACAACAAGAAAAATTATTTCATTGATTAAAATTCAGAATTCCACTTAAGCAAATGGAATCTTCTTGTTTTGTTTTGTTGTTGTTTTTTTTTTGGGGGGGGGGGGGGGTTGCTAAAAAAGGTTCTAAATTGTAAAAATATAATCGATTGTAGAACAACAAGTTTCGTATAAAAATGATTGCATATTGATAGTTTTAGATTTGCACTCTCTTATTTCCCTTTTATCTACTCTAGATTCTCTGGTTTCTCTTGCTGTGTGTGTATTCTCTGTGGTTTTACTTGAGGTGTTTTGATGTGTTGATATTGGTGTTGCAACCCAGTTTTGTTGGAGATCGCCTCCTTTCTTATTGTCTTGTTGTTTCATCGACATGCAATTGTAATACTTGTGTTCAACTACTTCTAACAACAAAGAACCCTTCTTACATGGTTGATTAAAATGCTTCCTTTTCATCGTACTCCGACAATTCTCTACTCCAAATCATTTATAGAATTAAAGAAATATGAGCACAGAATTTGTCACATCTGTTTGTCACACAACTCAGATTTCATGTGCGACTACAACAAATCAACAGGATAACAGGTAGAGGTACAGACGTGATTGGCAAAATATTATCACAATTGGTCGCAACAATTTATTTAAAATTTAATTCTTTCAGCAGATCCAGGTTTGATTGAACAGCATCATAAGAATGTCTCCATATGCATGGCTAAAAATATTTAGTTTTTCTTGACATGTTATCGAAATTATTCGATTAACTGTTGGTGACAATGGTCATCTTAGAGTTTTGAACTCTTATAACGCATTTCATTCAATCGTACACTGGACCTTACATCAGATATACTGTCTAGATTCACTAAACCATAGGAATTCTGTATGAATATCATGGCCTCAGTCATCTTCTTTTCAATATCTGAATTAACTTCTCTGAAATTTGACACGGAACACCCCTTCAAAAGCTTCCCACAGAACACCTTTGTCTCTCCAATACCATCATATGCTGATGATATCCATCATCATGATCTGTTCTCAATACCTTCATCTTCAGAATGTGTAGAATGTGAGTTCTTAATCAATCGGATTGCTGCCTCGATCAACTGATTTCAAGTACATGAAATATCAATCAGTTGCACTTCATTTCCTGAGATGTAGCTTTCCTGACTGAATCTTTTACGTCATTGTGATGGTAGGTAGGGGTCAATTGAATATCATTTAAATTTGCTCTCTGCAAAGTGATAGAAATTTTAAGTTCAGAAAATATGGCCAGGGGCGCTGCTGGAGAGGATTTTGGCTGTGTTATGAAGTCACTGTAATTGAAAGCATCACTGATGAGGATTTTTCTATCCGAAACGCGTGTCTGGTGCATCAAAATTGGTATATATTTTTCTTCAAGAAGGTAAATAGTTGGAACACTTATTATTGAACATCTGAAGTGTTTATTTATTTTTTTTTTAGAAATATTCGACCAGAAACATTCAAGGTATTAATTCTGCATGAATGAAAGTCCTGCATACATCAATCGATCATCAGCTCCAAGGCATTCTTGTCGAATGAATAACATGGAGCTTATTTTAAGAACATATATTTCGAATGAGTTAAAGAAGATCTCCTTACTATAATCTCAACAGCACTCACAATAGAGCACAAAATTGAGCATCGACGGACCCCTAGCAAGCTAGAGGTGGGACCAGGTGTCCGGGAGGATTAAGCATCCCCTGTTGGCTAGCCGCACCCGCCGTCGATGTTCACGCACGAAAATGAAAAGAATATATAAAATACATGCACTGTTTTTTTTTTAAATACTTTGAAAAGTTTGGAAGTTGCAAAACCGAAGGCATCTGTTTAACATCGACGTAGGGACTAGAACAACGTCATGACTAAGCAGGTCTTTAAGATCCACTTCAATAATTGAAAACAATTACACAACCGTGGCAAAAATCATCTATGTTTTAAAAACGTCTTCAAATTCATTAGCATCATTTAAAAGCAGATTAATTAACAGCGTGGACCAGACATGCACGTTTCGGGTATTCAATCCTCGTCAGTGATCCTCAATCTAAACAATGAAATATGGCCAAAATGTGTGATGATTATGTCCAAAATATACCGAAAGACGTAGCAAGATGACTGAAATATGATGCTACAGGACCCACGTTTCAGAAATTTGTGACAATTTTGTAAACAGAAATTTTCGAATGCGTTTGAAGGAACGACCAACCGAAATTGGTCGATCTTGGCTACATGTGCCCTTGGGGACTCCTGGTCCACCAGCAGTGACACTCACCAAGTGATACAAATGTCAATAGTCTTCAAACTCATTAGCATCATTTAAAAGCAGATTAATTAACAGTGTGGACCAGCCATGCACGTTATGTATTTAAGACAGTAGCCGCTTTCATTTGAACAATGTCTCTAATTTCACCCACGTCTTTCAAAAGCTCGCTACAAGACTCCATGTACCAGTAAATTGTTTTAAAAATGTGTTGACTTGAATGAGTTAAAGAAGATCCTGACGATAATCTCAACAGCACTCACAATAGAGCACAAAATTAAACATCGATGGACCCCTAGCAAGCTAGAGGTGGGACCAGGTGCCCGGGAGGAGTAAGCACCCCCTGTTGGCTAGCCGCACCCGCCGTCGATGTTTAAGCACGAAAGTGAAAACAATATTTAAACTTCATTCACTGTCTGACGTTATGTCTATATAGAAAGTGCTATGGCGACAATGTCAGGGAAATATATTCAAAACAATACACATATCTTTGTTCTAGATTTTCTGTAAACGCTTTGCATTTTTCAAAGTCCCAACTTTTAATGGAAAATACCCTTCAAAAATCAAAGTTTTCTCTCTCATTCATGTCTTCTCCCACTTTATTTATGAGCAAGTTGTTCAATACGAATTCAGAATAAAAGACAATAAAAACATTTCTTTTGGTACCATAATTGCTGTACCTCATACTAATTACAGTTTGAAAAAGTTCATTGCATTTTGCACATTTTCAGCGTTTTTACATCCAAGAGTAGTTGTTTTTCCAAATTTTTCGTACCAGCATATTGCGAATCTGACTTCTGTATTATTTAAAATGAAAGGCAATAAATTCATTGTGCGTTTGGTACCAAAATTGTTTGTTTAGCTACAGAATAAAAAAAAGATATTGTATTTTCCCAATTTTCAACGATTTTTAATCGAAAATCTTTAGTTTTCCCCATTTTATTGACAAGAAGATTGGTAAATTGAGCTTGAGACTTAAAAACAATTAAATTGTCGTTCTTTTGGTACCCATTTTGTTGCTCTAGCTGCAGCATGGAAAAAGTAATTGAATTTTTCCTATTTTCAATGTTTTTTCTTCGAAAAATACCATTTTACCCCAAAATTTCAAAATACCCAAGGATGCCAGAGTGGCATCAGCCGGATTATCAAATAAGAGGGTATTGACAACACGTTCATGCAAAAACATTTTGTGCGTAAGAAATTTTTGGGTTTCATGAATGGCACCTAGACTAGTAAGGTTTCGTTAAATTCTATTAAGAAGTTTCAGAGAAGATATCGAAAATGTGTTATCCGATCATAGCCCTGGGCGGCCATATATTTTTTCATTGGTTGGCATGAAAAAACCCAAACTTGGTAGAGGACCCTGAGTATTTGCTTCCTGTAAGGTTTCATGATATTCCGTGCAGCGGTTGCAGTGGAGAATTCGAAAATGTGTCAGCCAATCAGAGCCCTCGGCGGCCATATTTGTTGACCGATTGGCAAGAAAAACATTTACTTGATAACAGGACCTTGAGTACTTGCTCCCTGTAAGATTTCGTGAAATTCTGTGCAGCGGTTGTAGAGAAGTCGAAAATGCGTCAGCCAATGAGAGCCCTCGGCGGCCATTTTTTTTTGACCGATCGGCACAAAAAAACACAAACTTGGTAGAGCCCCCTGAGTACTTGCTTCCTGTAAGGCTTCATGAAATTCCGTGCAGCGGTTGCAGTGGAGAAGTCGAAAATGTGTCAGCCAATCAGAGCCCTCGGCGGTCATATTTGTTGAACGATTGGCAAGAAAATCATTAACTTGATAGAGGACCTTGAGTACTTGCTCCCTGTAAGGTTTCGTGAAATTCTGTGCAGTGGTTGCAGAGGAGAAGTCGAAAATGCGTCAGCCAATGAGAGCCCTCGGCAGCCATATTTGTTGACCGATCGGCACGAAAATTAAAAACTTGGCAGAAGACCTTGAGTAATTGCTTCCTGTAAGATTTGGTGAAATTCCGTGTGGCGGTTTTAGAGGAGAAGTTGAAAATATAGAAAATTAAACGGCGGATGACGGACGCCGCTCTATGACAATAGCTCACTTGAGCTTTGCACAGGTGAGCTAAATATGAGGCCAAAGGGGGCCACATCGCTCACCTAAGGAGACTGTATGTATAACAAATATGGATAATGACCATATCCCTGTCTACAGTACAAAATCGATAATTCAGAAAATCAGAAACCGAAGGCATACAAAATCAGGATAAAACAGGAACCAAAGCAAACAAAAACAAAAACCTCCACCATATGAAAAGAAGCGAACTTCCGATATGAGATTGAGACTTATGATATGAGAATGAGATTTATGTTTTAAATCAAATCAGTATAAAACCTGAAGGAATGTGTACTTACTTCTTGTAAAATTTGGTGACATTCTGTCTAGTAGTTTAAGAGGATAAGTCAAAAATGTGTCATCCAAATTGAGCCTATGGAGGACTTCCTGGATTTCCGATCGGCTCCAAAAACACAAACTCAGTAGAAGGCATTGAGTACTTGCTTCCCGTGAAGTTCCATGAAATTGTGTGCAGCGGTTTCAGAGGAGAAGTCGAAAATGTGTCAGTCAATCAGAGCCTGTGGCGGCCATCTTGGATTTCCAATCGGCTCGAAAAAACACAAACTTGGTACAGGGCATTGAGTTCTTGCATCCTGTGAAGCTTCAAGAGATTCTTTGCAGCCGTTCAGAGGAGATGTCGAAAATTTGTCAGGCAATCAGAGCCTGTGGCGGCCATCTCGGATTTCTGATCGGCTTGAAAAAAAAACTTGGTAGAGGTAATTGAGTACTTGCTTCTTGTGAAGTTTCATGAAATTCTGGGCTGCTGTTTAAGAGGAGAAGTTGAAAATGTTAAAAAGTTTACGACAGATGACGGACGACAGACGATGGACGCCGCGCTATGACACTTGTTACTTGTTAATCACGCTTTAAAACAAACAACTTAGAATTACAATCATGAAACGTTAAAAGAAGCTGTTAAGATAAGACGTAAAATCTGCCCTGAAAAGTAGAAATTTCAAACTGCAAAAATAAAGATCCAGATATTAATCTTCTGTGAGATTGGATAAATTATCTAAAATAAGACCGATTTTTGGGTCAAAACAAGCATTTTTCCCATACTGGTGTTAGAACAGTTTCCGGACAGTAACAGTTTTCGGACAGTCGCCCTTTTCAAGTGCTTTGAAGGAAATTATTTTAAAACGTTTTGACGATTTTGTAAATTTTTAAATGCAGAATTCAAACCACGAATCATATAAACAAAATTTTGCATCTAAGTTGCTTTATCACACCATCTTTTTACCCCTATCTGCCCCGTTTAATATCGCGCACCTGCGGAAGTCGACGAGAATCATACCATATTGATCTACGAGATTTACAGAGTCATTTGAAGAAAAGATTGAAGAAACTAATATCCAAATATCATCCACTTTGGGCTGAAATTGATCGAGATTGACAGATTTAAAATCAGGTGTCCGGAAACTGTTCCAGCGATTTGCAAAAAATGGCCAAAATGTAGGGTCATAAAATCGGTCTAGAAAACATATTTCTTGAGAGATTTAATATTTTCTTTCAACATGAGTATCTGTGGGAAGGGCGTAGCATTATTTGAGAGAAATTTGAACGTTTTCCATTGATGAATAGAGGAGTTATCCCCGATAAACCTTCATAATCGTCCAGAAACTGTTCCGACACCAGTAGAGATCAACAGAAAACGGAAAAGTTTTCTACAACATTGTCCCCGCCCCCCTCGGTTCAGAATGCCACTTTCACCAAATGTGTATATCAATAAAAGAAATTTTCTGGTTAAGTGGGGTTCTGAGCCAAGGGGGGGGGGGGGGGGGGCATGCGAAAAGCGAAAAAAGGTGGGATGGATAACTTTTTAAGAATCAGTCCTTAGAGCGGTAAAAAAAATAAAAATTGCCTACTTTTCCTTTTAATATCATAAAACAAACTATTCAGAGTATGTTCTGATCAAATATTTAACCATTAGGAAGGAAATAAACAGTGTAGAAATAGACAAGAAAGTTTTCTATTTCCACACTGTGCGTATTTCGCGCCTGAAAGCTACATATGTGGCTGATAAGTATGAAATAAAACCGTTTTCAAGTTTCTGGATAGCAGATTTTGCCGAATATAGCGAGCGGAGCGAAGCTCGCACTTATGGTAACGCGTATAAACAAATCTCTTATTGAGAAAATATGCTGCATCAAACAATGAGAATGTACTACTATGCTTTCAAAAACTTTCGTCCCCTCGCAGACAGAGTTGCTGCGGAGATGCTGGATATTGCCAGTTATTTTTTTTTTCGACTCCAAGTAGACGTATATGTTATACTCAATTTTTGTTTATAGGTCAAATTTATTGAAAAAAAAATCGTAAATCAGGTAATGATAAAGCATCAAGAAGACGGCGTAACCACGGAATCGACACTTCCGGTTTTAAACGAGACGTTTCGCTCGGATTGATTTTCTCGCCTCGGATGGTTTCCTACTGTCAGAAGTCGGAATATGTTTTTTCTTCTTTTGTTCGATATGCAAAAAGTAATTTTTTTCAGCTAGCCTAAACATTATTCTAACAAAATAAAAATGAATTGTAAAGAACCATATTTTAAGCCCCCCCCTTAAATATTCATTTGCTGGAAAATCAAAATGACCTTTGACCTGTGACCTTGACCTTAAAGTTTGACTTACTTTTCAAAAACTTTAACTTGGGCTATATCTCTTGAACTATAGGGGGAGAAGGCTTTGACATTTCACATATAGATTCCTTGTGATGATACTATGTCTATTGACCTAGTGACCGTGTTCATAGACTTTGACCTACTTTTCAGATATTATCTTTTGAACTATAAAGGGTAGGGCTTTGATATTTCACATGTAAATACCTTCTGATGAGACCTTTCATTTGAGACTATGTCGTTTGACCTATAGAACTTGGACTTTGACCTTCCTTTCAAAAAACTGTAATATTGGCTATACCTCTTCTACTTTTAGTGTTGACCTTAATGTTGACCTTAACCTTTAGCCTACTTTTTAATTATTCATACTTTAGCAATTTCTTTAGCTTCCTACGGGATAAGACTAATTAAGATGCCTAGTCTGCTCTTGATAAAACTTTTTAGATTTTAGAAGTAAGTTGATTTCTGATAAAAACTTGCTATGGCGAGCTATGTAATCTCTGTATTTAATATCATATGTATCACTGGTTTTACATTAGGGCTGGGTATCGAAACCAAATTTTCGATACGATGCAATACAATACAAAAAGTACCGATATCCGGTAAATCGTATCTAATTCATATTTTGTAAAACGCACAAACTAACAATTTTACTCACTAATAACTACCCCTTCCCCAACACAAAGTCAAACGGGTTCCTGTAGGTTCGGTCTAACTTATAGTTTTCGCATATTTTATACATGATTATATTCCGTAATGGGTCTTTTTATGTTATCTTTATTTTGCCTTTTTTAAATTCGGTCGCAAGTTTCCCGTCAACCCTTTTCAGAAATTTGTTTTAGAGAAAGCAAACACATTTAGACAGTTCGTATTTGAAAGTCTCTGGATTGAAAACTAAAGATTAAGTAGATATCACTTTGACAAAATTACAAAAATATATCTTAAATGCCGACCTTCTAATTAATTCCTTAATCATTGCTTGTTATTCGTAGACTTCATCATTGCTTGTTATTCGTAGATTTGAGGATCATTGACGGGGGTTGAGTATCCGAAATGTGCATGTCTGGTCCATGCTGCCAATTTATCTGTTCTTAAATGATGCTATTCAATTTGAAGACATTAAACATTCGATTTGAATAGTCTTGAAATTTCAAGTATTTGCATGGAAATGTATGTTTGATTATGTTTTTTTTGTTTGCAAAAGGCAGATATCTTCTTGATTTTATCGATCAAAGAAAAACATGTTTTGTGCTAAAAATATCTGTATCTAAATGTATCGGAGCAAAAATATCAATACTCGTATCGACGACCAATATCGATACGTACCGGAATATCGATATATTGACCCAGCCCTATTTTACATAGGACTTCCATTTATTAGTTCAACTGTCTATCTGTTTCATAGAGCCTATCTGACAATTCATGTATTTTAATATATATATAAATTTGTTGTTTTTCCAAAATGTCTTCTGATGTACATGTACCGATGTGAATAAGTGTCAATGACTTAAATGTAAATATTTTTCAGCTTCCCATATAATTTTCCTATAAATGCTCCGAAAGTCTAATTAATAAAATTATCATCAAATAAATTCCGATTTTATGAGAGGAGGGTTTCTCAACCTTGAAACATATTTAGCCAGTGAGAAATAATAATTTGTCTTTTTTTTCTTCTTTTGCTTAATAATGTTTACTGATTGACTGTTGATTGTATTGATCATTGAGTTATATAGTAACTTATACAAGTATTATTCATGTCATAACCTCATGTAAATGGAATAAAATAACTTGAATGAATGAATGAACCAACGAACGAACGAACGAACGAATGAATGAATAGGTTTAAGACCATTACATTAGTCCTTGATTAAAAACCAAGAAGTGCTGTCCTGTCAAATATTCATGGGGAACACAGTTTTTTGAAATATGATGTTTGTTGCTTGGTCATGAGTGCCAGAGTGTGTCCTTTTCATTAAATTATCATGAGGAAGCAGTTTTAACCCCGGTCGAGGGAGGGGGGGGGGGTGTGTTCCAGTGCAAAAAAGTAATAGACCAGCTTGATATATCTCACCAAAGAAGAAAAACAAAAATTATCAACAAAGTATTGTTGAAGTAGGTTGCTGGTTCCTGACCCCTCCCCCCTGGATCCCTTCCAAAATAATGATGATAATAATATATATCCACCTGAAATATATAATAATACTAATGTTTTTAATCAATATTTTGAGATAAAGAGATGTACATGTACGTAATAGAGCAGTTGCATTTAGTTTACTTTACCACTACTTTTACCTCACCTCTACGCTTCAGTGGTCACTGCGGTTAGGGGTTACATAATCTTGGTCTCGAGTATTGACGACTACAGTTAACTTTTAAAGCTGACCTACCCTGACGTTTTGCGGGTACATTTCATATCTTAGACATAAAACTTGCGGTAACATTTTATGTAAATTTCCCCTTTTCGGACGAAGAAACATTAAGCATTGTAATTTTTGCTACATAAATAAATGATCTTTCCGTCTGCATGTCCGTCCGTCTAATGATTATACTTTCACATTTAAATGGTAAAAAAGTGACAGGTCAGCTTTAAAAGGTAACTGTAGTTGGATCGCCTCAGGACAGGTGTGTATTGAACAATGTAAAGCCATGGCTGTGAAATATTCTGTTTAACGTGTACGTACCTTTCGAGACAAAATACCAGATAAAAAGCATACACTCACAATTAATTCGAGATTGCCAAAGGTATCCTGTCATACTGAAAAAAAGTTCCACTACGGCCATTACTCGAAATGAAAAACGGCTCAAATGGATCTATTTAAACCAAGACTTAGCTATAATAGCTCACATTCCCGTCTCCCCTGACTTGTACAGTGGATATGTGCCTTAAATAAAATTTCAGAATAATACATGTCATTGACAACAATACAAAAATTGTATGCATGTGTGTTTTCGCCTAACTGGAGGGTGTCATTTTTTAAAACACCAGGATGGAAAACGAATTTTAAATACCACGGCCTAATCCCTAACCACAGTGACCACTGAAGCGTAGAAGTGAGGTAAAAGTAGAAGTAAAGTAAGAAGTAAAATAAATGCGACTGCTCTAATACAGCCAGCAAAAATTTCATTAAAACCATCTCAGTAAAATAATAAATCGCACCCCCCTCCCAACCACCACATTCCCTCTATAGATCCATGCTTTCCTTTGAAAAAAGAATATAGACCCAACAAGAAATATAAAAAAAATCAATTTGAACATTATTTTTTTCTGACTTCATTTTTTTTAGCCTGGCGATTCCCCAATACTCCCTGTAGATGCACATGTGTACTATATATAGACGACCTAGTACACGTGTGCAGTGCTGTGCGAGTGACCGATATTTACAATGTGACGTAGTCAATGACGCACCATGCCAGACGAAGTTCGAGGACTGATTGCAGCGTGTTTAGCACTTGTGGGTTTTCACTCTTAACCATTCTTAGCTGTTTGGGATGTACGATTTCGGGTATTAGTGGATCAGACTTATTCAGAATTAAGGTTGAAGGCTACTTTTGTCATTCATCTTCACCGTGTAATCTTATGGCATTTGTGTTGAGTTAGGTTTTCCATCTTGTAGTTTCGCTTGAAATCGATTTGTTGCGTGCTGTGTACATGTGTAGCACTGCGGATTTTGTGTCGATTCAGTCATTGCAATGTCGTTATAATCTTACGATGATGAAATTGTTTTGTTTTATGTTTTAATTTCCGTTAAAAGAAGCATTTTCCTTCGGTTTTTCGTTTGGTTGAAGAGCAGTACACAAAACTTCTCGCGCACTTACGTTACCCATTACGCCATTCGAAATTCATTACAGATTTTTTTTTTTTACAAATAAATAATTCTTGATAAATATACTGAAATAATGTTAGTGTGTTCAATCATTCAATTTTTATGGATTAATTATTTTAATTTTGTTTAAAAATGTGTAAATCTCTAAGGAAAATCGCACGTGAGTCCTTCGATACAAGATGACGACTTCCATAAAATCTGGCAAATTAATCACAACTTTCGAAGATTCCTATGCTTATTTCCCTTTTAAAGAATCTGGGAAGATACGGACAACATCGTAATTTTGTTCTCTTACGACGAAAACCACCAGAGTTCATTTTGACGGGAGGAATCGATCAATATGCGTATATTTTAGCGCATTCTAATTTCGACAGACAAAAATCGAGTCCATTAGTGAACAGGGGGAAAATCTATATATAGTAAATTTTACAGACTTTTCTTATCTTGTAGAGGACTTCGTCCTCTATCACGATAAGGTAGTTACATAAGAATGCAAAGAAATTTCAGAAAACAATTCTTCGTCTAATATTCACCCTTTATTAACAAGTAATTTAATCTATCGATCTTATCTAGAAAATACATAAGAAAATGATATGACTCGTTATCTCCCACCACGCCGGACATGAAAAACTGAGATCCTTATTTTACGCTATAATGATGCATTTATGAGAATATATGAAAAGAAATAACTCATTAAAGAATTCTAAAGATCATAGATCTTCATGTTATCCAATATGAGCAACGAGAAGGAACAAAGACACATACCACCCCCCCCCCCCTCACATACAAAAAGTCGGTTCAAGAAGAAAGACCCTCGGATATCCTGATTAATAAGACAAGTTCAGTATGAGGGGACCTGACTTGGCTTACAAAATGGTGTCAGAAGTGTTGGATGTTATATATTTTTACTTCCAGGATTCGAACTCAAACCTCAAAAAAAAAGTGGAAAGAGAACCAAAAAAAAAAAAAAGAAAAAAAAAAAAAAAAAAAAAAAAAAAAAACGTGAAAAAAAAAAAGAAAAAGAAAAGAAGATCAAAAAGAAAAGAACTCAGTTTTTCCTTGGCGTGGTTGATACTTTTTATACAGTATTGCTTGTACATAATTATTTTGTAATAAAATTGATAAAGAAAAAAAAGGACGTAAAATGGGGAAAAAGGAAAATAAAGAAATAGATGCAGCACTTATGAATGAGAGAAAAGACGGGAGGATGTCTTCGAGAGAAAGAAAGAGAAAAAAGATATAAAGAATAATCGGTGGATCAAACGCCAAAATATAGTCGTGAAAATTATTATTATTATTTGATTTTGCGACTTTTTATAAACAGAGATGGCCGAGTCGGTTTCTTCCCCTGACCCGGAAGTAATATTACGAGGTAATTCTAGAGACGCGGAACTAGGCGCAGGTGACCAGGCGTACGAAGGTGATAGTGACGAATATGAACCCGCAAATGATAATCAAGATCAAATTAATGGTAAAGATGAATTAGCCCCACGACATGTAGAAATCGGGGATGAGTCGAGGAATAGAGTAAGAAGGGGTATCTTACATGTGCCCCATTTTTCAAACGAAAGAAGGAGACATAACAGAGATGAGAATATGTATGATTCTGATTCTGAGTATGACAGGTACCCTACACCAGTACCATTACAGAATTATCAAGTCCCCGTAAAACCTGAATCATTTCACGGTAAAGACGATTGGGAGGAATACATTTCCCACTTTGAAAACTGTGCAGAATTAGGGCGCTGGTCTCACAGGACTAAACTTCTCTACTTATCAGCCAGTTTGAGGGGTCCAGCACGTACGTATTACATGAGTCTCCCTCCCTCAGAGAAAGAGACATACAAGGCACTGGTAAGTTATTTAGGCCAAAGGTTTGGGAGTACTAAACACCAGAACAGGTGGTTATTCAGGTTAGAGATGCGCAAAAGACTACCAGGGGAGGGCATCGCTACGGTCGGTGATGATATTCGGCAAATGGCACAAAAAGCTTACAGAAATTTAGATATAAAGGCTCAAGAGGCACTGGCTTTGAATCAACTGTACAAAATAATAAGCATTGAAATGAAGTGCAGGTGTATAGACAAGAACTGTAAGTTAGTGGCGGAGGCAGTAGAAGTAATTGAGCGCTACGAGTCTATTGTCGGAGAAAATAATGAAAAGAAAAAGGGAGCCGTCAGAGCTCTAGAGACAAGAAACAGTGGTCACGGTCAACAAAGCTCAGAGAAAGGGGGCTTTCTCCTGAAACGAGTGTGATAAGGGAACTGATGACGAGAATTGAAAAGCTAGAGAAGACAAATAACCAAGGTCAAGATTACAGAGATACAGACAGAAAGAAAAAGATTTTTCGATGCTTTAATTGAGATGAGACAGATCACTTTATTAAAGACTGTCCCTTTATGTACGGACAGGGGCGTCACCAGGGAGCAAACCGTGCATTTAAAAACTAAGAAAGGCAAAACCAGGGAAACGGGAGACCGTTGGCCCAGAAGGCCCGGGGCTAGCGGACAGTAAGAGGCCTATTAGTTCAGAATTTTCTATAAGAACTGCAAATGTTGGAAACAATAATTCATGGGATAATGGTATTTACACAAAAGGAAGTATAAATTATGTAAATATTAACTTCCTGGTTGACAGTGGATCAACCTCATCCCTGTTATCAAAAGACATGTACACGCGCATGGTCAGCAATAGAGAGGTTTAGTTACAAGTTTTAGCGCGACGTGTACGTATGACGTCATCACTTCCTGTGATCTTTGATCAAATGACGTCATGACGTGAAGTATAGCTACACGTTATGGACGTGTAAACGACGCTCTACAAGTAGCGACAGAACGGGTAACTTCTTTGAAAATTTCCACACTTATCAATGATCGAACTTCCATTTTTCGGTGTTATAAAGCATGTTTATGATTAAAGTTTTCCTCACGTCGAGGTTTTGGGAATCTCGATGAACATTTCTCGCAGATTAAACTGATTGAAAACATGCTAGCTACACGTACACCTTCTATCATAGCTACACTTAGACCTTCGCAGGTTCGTACGTGTAACTAAACGACGTCTTCGGATTGTGACGTCAAACGGTGACGTGTACTTGTACGTCATACGTACACGTTGAAAGAACTTGTAACTAAACCTCTCTAATAGCTCGCTATTCCAAGTTTCGTCACAATTGAAAGATGCAAATGGTAACAACATCCATATTTATGGAGAAAGCGAATTCACAGTTCTCTTTAACAAGGGTGAACTCTCACACAGATTTTTGATTTGTGATTTAAATCAAGATGGCATCTTAGGTCAAGACTTCTTACCGAAACATGTAAATAAAATCAATCTCAAGAACGTGACACTTCATACAAAAGACAACAAAGAAATTAAATGCTGGATAGGTGAAAATGGAAAAAGTGTCTTTATGGTCAAAGCAAAAGAAAATGTTATCATTCCAGCACAATCAGGCATTCTTCTTGCAGTACAAATCGAGGAAAACGAGGAATTGGGACCTCTTGCTTACTTCGAGGGGGAACAGGAAGTTGATAGAAGTAGGGGTACGGTGATTGTACCAGGAATAGTAAATACAAAGGGGAACGTGGTAATAAACATCATTAATACAAGTGACACGCCTTCAGAAGTGAAAATAAACCAGTTAGTAGGAAAATGCGAACCATACGAAGAAAAAGGTAGAAACTGAAAGAGTTGCCAAAATCCAAGAAAATAAAAGTACGGAGCGCCAACCGCGCCAACACGGAGAACATTTAAAAGAATTGTTAGAGAGGAGTTCTGAACATCTTAACGAGACAGAGAAACTTAAAGTAGAGACATTATTGCTAAAATACCAGAATGTATTTTCAAGGTCATCAGATGATATATGACGCACGAACAGAGTCGTATACAGAATTAATACAGGGACTGCTATTCCGATCAGACAGGCTACAAGGAGGTTACCTATCGAGAAGAGAGAAATAGAGAAGAAAGAATTACAGAAAATGATAGATAGAGGAATCGTAGAACCATCACGCAGCCCATGGGCGTCCAATATCGTACTCGTTACAAAGAAAGATGGAAGAGTAAGATTCTGCGTCGATTACCGAAAGCTGAACGACGTAGAATTAAAGGACGCATACCCCATTCCCCGTGTTGATGACTGTCTAGAGGCACTTTCAGGAGCAAAATGGTTCAGTTCAATGGATCTTAACACCGGTTTTTGGCAAATAGGCATGGCAGATGAAGACAAGGAGAAAACAGCCTTCCTAACAAGCTAGGGCCTGTACCAATTTACAGTTATGCCTTTTGGCTTGGTGAATGCGCCATCTACATTTGAGAGACTCATGGAGGATGTTTTGAGAGGATTACAGTGGCAGAAATGTCTCGTTTATATCGACGACATAATATCAATCAGTTCTGACTTCGAGGAGGGACTCCAACGATTAGAAAGAATATTTTTGCGCTTACAGGATGCAAATATGAAGTTGAAACCCTCAAAATGCATTCTATTTCAAAAGAGAGTGAATTTCCTCGGTCACATTGTCTCAGAATGTGGTATTTCTACTGACCCAATAAAGGTCGAAGCTGTTCAGACATGGCCAAGACCCAGAACCCCAAAACAAGTAAGAAGTTTCTTAGGGCTTTGTTCGTACTACAGGCGCTTCGTGTAGGGCTTCGCTGACATTGCGAGATCTCTACATAAACTCTGTGAGAAGGGTGCAAAGTTCGTATGGACCGAAGAATGTGAGAGTAGCTTTGAAAATTTGAAACAAAGATTATGTACATCTCCAATACTGGCTTATCCCATTCCCGGTTTACCATTCATCTTAGACACAGATGCCAGTCATGTAGCAGTCGGCGCAGTTTTGTCACAAGTCCAAGAAGATGCGGAACGAGTTATATCTTACATGAGCAGAGCAATGAATGTTCACGAAAGCTCTTACTGCATTACAGGAAAGGAACTATTGGCAGTCATTACAGCACTCAGAAGTTTTCATTCATACCTTTATGGTCAGGAAGTACTGTTACGAACAGACAACTCAGCTGTCAGTTGGATGAAAAATCTCAAGAGACCAACAGGCCAAACAGCAAGATGGCTAGAAGAATTAGGAACTTGCAAGTCATACACAGACCCGGAAAATCACACTCAAATGCAGATGCTTTATCACGACGTCCATGCAAATAATGCGAAAGACAAGAATCTATAAATCAAGAAGCAATTATTCAAGAAAGTGTTGAAGAAGAGAAAAGTGACATACAAGAGCCAAAATGTGATACAGTAAGAGTTACCTTTGAGGAGATGAATACTTCTAGGAATCAGGCAATACTAGAAGGATGGGATCCAATGTCCTTAAGACAGAAACAATTAGAAGATGAGAACATACAACCCATTATATCAGCATTTGATGACACAGGGACACGGCCACCCTGGGATAAGGTATCTTCCGGTTCTAGTATATTAAAAATATTACAGAGACAGTGGGACAGACTTGAGCTAATAGAAGGAGTTCTGTACAGAATTTTTCACGACGAAGACAAAACCTCCAAACAAATAATCGTACCAAAAGATCTTCAAGGTAATGTCATCAAGCACTTCCATGACATACCATCTGCAGGTCACTTAGGGGCAGAGAAAAAACAAAGCAGAATATCACGTTCATTTTATTGGCCAAACATGACAGAAACAATATCATCTTATTGTAAAACTTGTGATAAATGTTCAGCTCGAAATCCACCCAAGAAGTCGAAAAGAGCACCAGTGGGACAGTACTTAGTAGGAGAACCTATGGAGCGCATTGCTGTAGACATACTAGGACCTTTAGCAGTAACAGAAAAAGGGAACAGATATGTGTTGGTCTTCTGTGATCTTTTTACAAAGTGGACCGAAGCCTTTGCAATACCCAACCAAGAGGCTAGTACTGTAGCTAGAGTCATGATCGATGAATTTATCTGTAGGTTTGGCACCCCACTCCAAATTCACTCAGACCAGGGCCGAACATTCGAGTCTCAAATTTTTCAAGGCATGTGTGAATGCCCTTTGCCGTGTGGAGCTCGTAAAAAGTTCCCCGCGAGGGGTTTGACAGTAAGTGTTTTGAATATATTTCCCTGACATGGTCGCCATAAAACTTTCTATATAGACATAACATCAGACAGTGCATGCATTTTATATACTGTGTTCTACATCGTGCATTAACATCGATGGCGGGTGCGGCTAGCCAACAGGGGATGCTTACTCCTCCCGGGCACCTGGTCCCACCTCTAGCTTGCTAGGGGTCCGTCGATGCTCAACATAGTGGTCTATTGTGAGTGCTGTTGAGATTATCGTCAGGATCTTCTTTAACTCATTACTCCAGATTGACAAAACAAGAACAACTAGTCAAAGACCACAGGCGAACGGATGTGTGGAAAGATTCAATAGGACCCTTGGCGCTATGTTGACAAAATATGCGGAAAATGAACAAAAGAAATGGGACGAATATCTACCACAGCTCATGATGGGTTACAAATCTTCTACACACTCAAGTACAAATGCAACACCGAACATGTTGATGCTTGGAAGAAATGTCATGATGCCGATGGATGCTGTGATTCCAAGACCCCCAGAACACAATTCCAGTATTATTGAGAATGAAAGAGAACATTACATCCGAGATCTACAGACAAAGCTAACCAAAGCGCATGAAACAACAAGGAAACATTTAAAGAAAAGCTCAGACTACCAGAAAAAGCATTACGACATCAAAAGTAGCAAAAGGTCACTGGAGATTGGACAAGCTGTGTGGTTGTATGATGCAACAAGGAAAGTAGGAGTTTGTCACAAACTAACGTCAAAGTGGAAAGGACCGTATGTTGTTGTGAAGAAGATAGATGACTTGACATATATGGTAAAGAGGTCAAGGAAGCAACTCGCAAAAGCGTACCACATAGACAGGTTATTACCATACAAGGGACATAACTTTCCAAAATGGTGCACTAAAAGTGGGTGAACAGTACAAGTATTTTGGTGTTACTGTCTGACATAGACTTAGAGTTAAAGGATTGAGGTTATAGTCAAGGAGGGACGGACTATTTGTGATCTATGGCTTTACATTTCAAAAATGAGAGAGGGACTGATGCAAGTGGTCTATGGCTCAAACACAGGGACTGGAATTTTCTAAAGACTCGTGGACGCATGAGTAGAAAAAAACACACTGGAACAGTTGCTTTGTTGAGAGGGACGGATGCACTTGGTCAATGGCTTCATTTTGGACTGGACAAGAGGGACGGGTACACTTAGTCTAGGGCCTTGACATGGTTCATGGTGGTAGCTGGCCAGTGCCACCATATTTAGTTATTTAAGGTGTTATGAAATTAAGACAAAGATCATAATAAAGAACCTGTATGGGTCGCCAATGCAGTTTGTGTTGTTATCTTTTGTGGAGAGGAAGACTGAAGGAGAGAAATGAGAATGACAAGATTAAATAAGTGATGCATCTAAATTGGTTGATGTCTGAATCTAACAAGTAACAAGGAGGTGGTGGTGGGATAATAATAAAAGATGTACAGATTTTCCTTATATAAAAAGAGTCTTGGTGGAGGGATTTTATAAAAGATTTTGTTGTTTTCAGAATGAGGCCTGCTTCAACAGTGGAGGTAAAATGCCACCTGTGCACAGAGGTATTCGCCAATATGAGGTCATTCAAGAATCACCTAGCAGCCTCGCCCCATCGTAGATTAGCTGTAATGTGTCCCTGGTGCCCAGAGGAGCGCCCATACAGGAGAATAGTAGATCTCAAGGACCACACAAAGATTGCGCATAGGAGCAAGCTGGATGTGATGCTGCCTGCCTTCTTTTCAGAAAACAACGGCTTCTGGTTGTCGTTCCATCCTGCAGACTACACAAGAGTAATCAAACCGTCCTCGGAGGCATCAGAGGAAGCTATAAAGGCAAGAAGGGAGATAAGATCCATGGTAACCCACCTGAAAAACCCCTACAGGAGTATGGATGATTGGGAGGATGGATTGAAACAGGATGGCGTGAATAATGCATACAAATGGGCTTATTCCCCAGCTACTCCAGAGATTTATGAGGACCTCACCCTGATAACAGCCTCGTTAACCCCAGGGAACACGACAGCCATCTTCATGTTGGATTTAGAAGGGTGCCAACGGTGGATAAAGCTCATCATTGATGATGCCATCTTTGCCGATCCAAGATGTATCAATAGCATCGTGAGGCACATGACAGTTGCAGAGAAAAAAAAGCTGGTATACCAGAGATAAAAGAGAAAATAGAGAGCAAGAAAGAAACATCAGAAATTATGAGATCTGCCGCAAGAAAACTTGGTATCCAAGAAGAACACATTACAACTATTACAACTATTTACAAAGCAACAGTAGAGTTTTCAAAGAGAAGAAGGTCGATATCACCCCTAGTGGAGCCTTCTACATCAAACATGACATTAGAGGAGAGAAGACAGGAAACATCAGGAGGCGACGACTGCAACAACAACAACTTAAGGAAAAACATGACACCAACCAAAGAATAAAAGAGAAATAAAGAAGGGGCATTTGATGACAGCCATGAAGAGCGCCTTCGGGATACAGAGAGGAGAAAAATACAGAAAAGGGAGGAATTGGTCAGACAAGAACAGGAAAGCAGAAGGGACGAAGAAGAGAAGTTAAGAGAACAAGAAAGAGAAGAAGAGCTGAGAGAACAGGAAAGAATTACAGCAGAAAGAGAGGAAGAAAATGAAAAGAAAGAGAAAGAAAGACAAGAACAGAGAGACGAGGAGAACAGGCAGGCAGAGAAACGGGATCGCGAGGCAGAAAGAAAGATCGAAGAGGCGAGTTTTATAAAGAAGTAAGAAGAGGCAAAACTAAGAGATGCAAAGAAGAAATTAGAAAAGGAAGAAAGATCGAGAGAAACACCAACGCAGTCATCAGTAGAGAGAGCTAAGAAGCTTTTAAGCACAGGGTGCATGCCACTCTTTCCTGTGGCAAGAAGAGAGTGGGATGAAGATGAAGCTATTGAAATTTCAACTGATCCTTCAATCAGATGGCCGCCTACCTCCTGGAGAGACTTGGATGAGGAGGAGAAGCTTACCGCTTGGGTGTCTGCGTCTGCCTTCCTAGAGGCCAAGTCAGGAAGGCCTCTTATGACAAATCGGGGAAATCTCCTTGATAAGTACTCTATATTGGCGTTGCCGGGGACTCTGGTCACTAAAGGGAAGAGCCACAGTTACCTGCGTTTAGAGAACTTCAATGTGATTAGGAACATCGCAATAGGGAAAATCGTGGGTAGGGAAGCGTATGAATACATGAAAATATATGAGGAGGCATCAAAGTCCAGGAATACTGATGTGGACTGGCTAGTCGAGAAATCTAATGACATTCCACTAAAATTGTTGTCGAGTTCCGAGGAGGCTCGATCTGTGATAAATTCGGAAGAAGATTCATGAACATATTAATTAAGATATCCACCAGAGGAGCATATTTAACTGTGAAATTCAGGAGAATTTTGTGATTAAGGTGGGGGGAGTGTAATCAAAATGTTAAATGAAAATGTATTGTGGTGATACCTGTGTGTTGATGTTAAAATGTCATAAAATTCATATATTTTTGTCTCTAAAGTCAAGTCACATTTATCGATCATGAATCTAAACATAAGTATCTCTCATAATTTTTCTTTGTAATTGAATAACTCACCTTGTAGGTAACAGCTCTTCTTTTAAGTTTATCATGCCGTCTTACCGTACCATTTGTTTACATTCCATTGTTAGGTCATTCAGTGCACGTTGAGCAAGTGTGTGAAACCATGTTTTGTAAATAATAGAATAAGTACTTACAATTGTGAAGAATTACTGTTAGGTTGATTGCATCATATCACGAACTCTCTCAGTATCTACCATTTTTATCATGTAATGCCCTGATTTGTTCGTAACTGACGAATTACTTACTGCCGTGGCCGTTTGTATTTTCGGCGCCGTCCATCTTGTTTGACTACGAAAGCCAAGTGGCACTATCTTATCTCCTGAGATGCATTAATAGTTATTTTCTGTTGGTAATTAATAATTCTAGTGATTTATTGTCAATTGAATTGCCCTGATGTACATTTTACTAGGCAACGAACATGAATGTTTCTTTGTATTTTTGAGAAGATGTTGGAACTATATTTTGTAGTGTTTGAATATGGCAGAAAACATGTCGTCTGCTATTATTTCGCATTTTTATTAAAGTTGTCCTTTTTATGTTTATGGCTCTAAATACTAATGTAGGTTGTTAAATCGTTTCTATTATCAATATAAGTCTACAGACAATATAAGGACAACTCTATGTATTGTATATTTATTGTTATTTGAATTTGAAGTCCGATCGTGGTGGGTGATTCGGCTCCCTCAGAGTATATATAAGTCAGAGAAAGTCCGTGTTTTGGCAGATAACTTCAGTCGCTGGTCTCGAAGACACAAGTCTGATCAGAGGAAACTTAGAATAGCTATATATAATCCTAAATACCATATCACGATTAGGTAGTTACATAAGAATGCAAAGAAATTTCAGAAAACAATTCTTCGTCTAATATTCACCCTTTATTAACAAGTAATTTAATCTATCGATCTCATCTAGAAAATACATAAGAAAATGATATGACTCGTTATCTCCCACCACGCCGGACATGAAAAACTGATATCCTTATTTTACGCTATAATGATGCATTTATGAGAATATATAAAAAGAAATAACTCATTAAAGAATTCTAAAGATCATAGATCTTCATGTTATCCAATATGAGCAACGAGAAGGAACAAAGACACAGACCGCCCCCCCCCCCCCTCACATAGAAAAAGTCGGTTCAAGAAGAAAGACCCTCGGATATCCTGATTAATAAGACAAATTCAGTATGAGGGGACCTGACTTGGCTTACAGGACCTTTAGTACATCATGCCTACCACATTTCATCAAAATCCTCCAAGCGATATGTCGAAAATGTGAGAAGTAAAGGGACCCCGGGTTTTTTTCCCAGTACTTTGGGAAAGGGGCCAGGTCCCTTGTGAGTGTGAAAATAGCGTGATTTTTGGCGCATTTTGGGAAAAAAAACCTAAAACATATATTATAGATAAAACCAATAAATTAACATTTTATTTAGGTTTTATTTTACTTTTTCATTTCCCTACATTTCATCTCTTTGAACTTGTGCAATGCACAATCAAATAATCAACCTAACTTGTTCACTTTGGAGGTCAGGATCAAATTGGGAATTTTTTGGCACTTTTTGGGAAAAAGGGTACTATTTGGCATTGGGACTGGGTCCTTATAACGGACCCAAATTGACAAGAAAAAATCCCTGGGACGGATGGATGGACAGACAACGGAAGGACGGACGACCCGGTATGACAATACCTCACTTTGAGCCTGTGGTTGAGGTGAGCTGAAAATGTTCACCGGAGCATTTGATTACATATGGAATTCGAATAGACTCGCCAGGATAAGAAGGCACAGTCATTCGGACCGACTATTGATAGGAAAGCACCTAAACGTAATTTTTCCTGTCAGGACCGGCAGACCGCTGTATGTTATTGGAAAAGACTTACTTGCAGAAAATGGCCGAAATATAGGGTCATGAAATGGGTCTAGAAACCATGTTTCATGATAGATTTATAATCTTATTTCACTGAGCGAATCTGTGGGAAGGGCATGGCATTATTTTAGAGAAATTTGAAGATTTTCCATAAGATCATCGAAAAACCGTCAAAATTGTCCGGAAACTGTTCCGACACCAGTAGAGGGGCTGCCAATAGAGTGAGTATTCCTGCAGCCGCTTGGGGCGAGTCCATATAATCACCACAAATCACCGCAAATGACCACAAATCAACTGCAAGTCACCACAAATCAACTGCAAATCACCACAAATCAACTAAAATCACCACAAATCAACTAAAAATCACCGCATATCAAAATCAGTCAAGCAGATATAGGAGGTCAAGGTCATTTTATGAAAGTCTGATCCAAGCTAGATACATCCAGTATGCAAATTTGGTGCATGTAGCACTTATACATGTAGTTTGCTCAATATTGGCTTTTAAAAGCAAAATCACTCAAACGGAAAGAGTAGGTCAAGGTCATTTTATGAAAGTTTGATCAAAGATACATCCATTATGCAAGATTGGTGCAAGTAGCACTTATAGTTTACTCAATATTGGCTTTTAAAAGTAAAATCAGTCAAGCAGAAAAAGTAGGTCATGGTCATATTATGAAAGTTTGATCAAAGATGCATTCAATATGCAAATTTGGTATATGTAGCACTTACAGTTTGCTTAATATTGGCTTTTAAAAGCAAAATCACTCAAGCGGAGAAAGTAGATCAAGGTCATTGTATGAAAGTTTGATCAAAGATACATCCAATATGCAAGTTTGGTGTATGTAGCACTTATAGTTTGCTCAACATTGGCTTTTAAAAGTAAACCAGTCAAGCGAAACAGGGATGGGGTCAATTACATTGCAATGTAATTAATTTGAATTACACATTACATTGCATTTTTTGGCAATGTAATTCATTAAATTACACATTACTTTGCTAATTTTTGCATATATAATTAATTTAATTACAATTACATTGCAAATGTAATTAATTAAATTATACATTCCATTTCATCTAATGAATTCATTTATAACATATCATTTTTTAACAATGCCAAATAAGCATTTCAAGTCTCTGAAAAAAATGCAAGAAAGGTTCTATGTTGAAATTATCATCCGATAAAAGTAAAAAAATCCTTATCAACCCATTCCACAATTCCACTGGCCCTATATATTCCCCCTGGCTCCCCAAGAGACCAGCCTGGCAACGGTGACGGCAAAGAGGCTCTAGTCCTCAACCAGTAACAGTACTAGTAATGGCAAACATATATTAGAAAGAGAGGTTTTACAGCCCCTGCTTGAAAGATACCAAGCTAGGGGCCTCAGCAACTGGGAGTGAGTTCCAGAGAATAATGGTTGAGGGGAAGAAACTAGAGCAGTTGCATTTAGTTTACTTTACCACTACTTTTACCTCACCTCTACGCTTCAGTGGTCACTGTGGTTAGGGGTTACATAATCTTGGTCTCGAGTATTGACGACTACAGTTAACTTTTAAAGCTGACATACCCTGGCGTTTTGCGGGTACATTTCATATCTTAGACATAAAACTTACGGGTACATTTTATGTAATTCTCCCCTTTTCGGACAAAGAAACATTAAGCATTGTAATTTTTGCTACATAAATAGATGATCTTTCCGTCTGCATGTCCGTCCGTCTGATGATTACACTTTCACATTTAAATGGTCAAAAAGTGACAGGTCAGCTTTAAAAGGTAACTGTAGTTGGATCGCCTCAGGACAGGTGTGTATTGAACAATGTAAAGCCATGGCTGTGAAATATTCTGTTCAACGTGTACGGACTTGTACCTTCGAGACAAAATACCATATAAAAAGCATACACTCACAATTAATTCGAGATTGCCAAAGGTATCCTGTCATACTGAAAAAAAGTTCCACTACGGCTTTATAACTCGAAATGAAAAACGGCTCAAATGGATCTATTTAAACCAAGACTTAGCTATAATAGCTCACATTCCCGTCTCCCCTGACTTGTACAGTGGATATGTGCCTTAAATAAAATTTCAGAATAATACATGTCATTGACAACAATACAAAAATTGTATGTTTGTGTGTTTTCGCCTAACTGGAGGGTGTCATTTTTTAAAACACCAGGATGGAAAACGAATTTTAAATACCACGGCCTAATTCCTAACCACAGTGACCACTGAAGCGTAGAAGTGAGGTAAAAGTAGAAGTAAAGTAAGAAGTAAAATAAATGCAACTGCTCTACTGTGTCTACATACGTATCCTTGTTCTTTATTTGCTGTTTACATTGTACATTAAACACAGGAAAGAACAAAACAGACAAGAAAAAAAAAAAAAGAAAAAGAAAAATAGTCAGAAGACAGCGCCGCGCGCTGTGTATATGTTTTTTGTAGAAAAAGTGAAGGTTTATACAGTAGCGATTTGTTTAAAATAGGTCAATCTCAAAGGTCAAGGTCCCTACATCAAAAGTCAAGGCCCATAATGAAAGGTCTGTTAACGATTAATTTACGTGTGAAATATCTGCCATGTTTGTGGAATTTTAAAACATATTTATCAATTAATATGCAAAAAATGTTTCGGTGAGTTCAACCCTAACCCTAACCCCCCCCCCCCTTTCCCCTAGCTATGCAAACAAAAAAAAATATGTTAAATGTCAGATTATTAGAATGTATATAAATATTCACATGAACGTACATGGAACAGCTATATAAAACCAAACATAATTTTCTATTTCCTGTATCATTTTGAAAGAAGGGGGTAGGGTAGCAAAATGGGCCAAAACTTTTCCCCATTGCATAACACCTCCTACTTTTTCTTTCATAAAAACATGCTATAATGTCCCTAGATACACTATGTGAAGTTTAAAAAAAAGTTTGATGGAATTACATTTTTTATCAGCATTTTAGTGCCAAAAATCTGTTTCTTACGTTACTTTAAAAATTGCCATATGAGGTAAGAATTTGCTAAAAATTTCATTCCGTTACATCTTATGTCATAAAAATTGTATTCAACAGTAGTAAAGTAATGTATTCTAATATATTTGAGTAATCAAATTCAACAATTCCGTAAGAATATATATATTTCAGATTTTATGAGTAATATTTCGCCAATTTTCAATTTCACCACAATATTCTGAGATGGTTGAAGATTGGTATATTTGATGGCAAATATCTGACATAAAGTCCTTATCTTGGTATCCTTTTCTGTTTGTTTTATTACTTATCGGGTCAAGTACTATTGAAATATAATGGTAAGAAAAAAAGTTTGATGCTTTTGAATTCGAGATCTCAGAAGAAAGCATCCTTAAAAGAGTTAATAGAACATTGAAACTGTCTGAATTTGAGAGAGTGGGATGACCTTAATCTTGTGTTTCCAGGTGTAAGGTAGGTGGTGGCTGGTATATCCACAATATTGTTGACAATTTTGTACAACATGGTCAGAGAAGCTTTGGCCCTTCGTGATTCTAACGATTCCCAGCCAAGGGTGTCCAACATGTCGGAGACGCTACTGGTGTTCCGATACCTCCTTGTGGTGAACCGGGCTGCGCGGCGTTGAACCATTTCCACTTTGTGCTTGAGTTCCTTTGCGTGTGGACTCCATGCTGTACTGCAGTATTCCAAATGTGACCTTACTAATGTTTTGTAGGCTGCCTATTTGGTGTGTTCATTGCATATACGGAGATTCCTGCGTATTTCAATCACAGGGATTTATCACGCTAATTAATACTGTTTGCAGTATTTACTATATATATGTGTTAGTAAATACAGCAACCGGTATTAGCGTGATAAATCCCTGTGATTTCAATGTATTCATGGTCATTAAAGATGAGATATGGCAAAAGGAAACTGATTGAAAACTTAAAAATAGCCCTACTGTCTGGAGAAATCGAGTTGTGAACCTGATTTTGCCTTTTATGTAGTCAATAGATCGATTTGAAAAAATTAGCAAATTTTCAATTCGGAAGGAGGGGTCATGTGAAAAATTGAAATTTGCAGAATAAAATTGCGATCGGAACATACGAACAATTGGATTTGCAGCCTCCATGAATATTCCACTATGGTATTGAATCGATATAAATCAGAAAAAATTTGTAAAATGAGTTTCAAAATGGTGAATTTTGATGGAAATTGAGCAATTTCAATTACTTATATCGTTTTTTTTTAGTGATAATCAATGCATGATGTTACAAAAAAAAAAAATAATAATAAAAATTGGAAATCGGGGGGGGGGGGGGGGGGGGGGGGGTCGGGACACCCCCCCCCCCCTGATTTCCAATTTTTATCTCCCCACGGGGCAACCCCCCCCCCCTAAATCCACCCTTGCCAGTTGGAAACGTCGGCCTCACTATCATGTGCTAACTTCGCAACATTTTCGTCAGAATTTCATTTGCTTCTTCTTTAATACCATAGATACGTATGTCATTCCTACGGACATACGGTTAATCGAAGCTGGGGCGAACTATCATGCGACGAATCACCAATTGGGCGAAACGTCGTGCAAACCTTGAAAAATATAAGATAAACAAAGAAGTTCCTGCTTCTTAGGTGATTGATTCAGTGAGTTTTGACGATGACAACTCGAAATGATTTTAAGGTAGTTTTAGTAGAGGAGGGGCCGTCAACCAGTAAACGTAGTAAATTTGAAAATGAGGGCGAAAGTCAGTGTGATCCCCTTGTTAAGAGTAAGCCTAGGCCAAATTGTAAACTAGGAGGGGAGGTTGACGAAAGAATCTTCACGTATGTATCAGATTTTCCCATTTTCATATTTGGAATTCTTCAACTGGGACCACTTTGTAATGCATCGAAGAGTTGTTCGTTTACAGATGCAGCTTGTGATATGGAAACTGTAATGAATGACAATGACGTTCCTCTGATCTTGGAGTTCAATCAGCTGTTCAGGAAGGGAGTTGAGCTCTTAAGTGATTTGTATAGAGATAAGCGGGATCTGAAAGAACATGAGATTGCAGCTATAAAAATCTTGGACAATTTCTTCAAAGAGAAAGGTACATGTAGGCATGTGCATATATTGTTATTGCAGTTTTTAACAGCGTGTTCAGCTGAATTTTCTCAGTAAATCGCTCAGCAATTTAAAAGCTCTATGTAAAAATAATCTTACCCTCTCTCTCCAGTATACATAAATACACAAGGTGTGCAATGTAGTGTTGTAACGATTATTGCCGACATCGGCGACATCATTGCTAATACCCTTCGATTTCGATTAATCGATTATGTTTTTAAGAATCGATTATAATCGGAAATATACAACGTAGAAGAGAATGAAATAGTTTTCGGTTGAATACGCGTATTACAAGTACGAATAAAACGAAAGTAGATCAACGATCGTTTTCACGAGTTAAAGTTACAGGCATATCGTAGATAATTCGAAAAGGATACGCTTTCTAAGGAATACAATAGGTGGGATCAGGATTCTCCTTGAATTTTATAGTAATGACAAGTGCTGTTATAGAAAGCTTCGACGTCAAACGCGATACGTCAATATCTACTCGTCTGGAAAAACGCCGAACTCCATAGCTTTAATTGTAAGAAGGACAAAGTGAGAGAACTCCACGGAGATATTGCTTGATTCTTCATTGAATAAGCAAAAACTTAATTGTTGGGTCGTATAGACCCCCCACCCCTTGCATCTGCCGTATTAAGTTGGAGACTATTACAATAACATCTTTGTTTTGGCTCTATTACTGTTGTTATCTTGACAAAATATTTTATTTACTAGACAGGATTTTATCATTCTATGGTTGGAGTTCTTTCTAGACGCTTAGCTATGTATATTAGCATATGATTTGGTGAAGTTTTATTATTAAATTGCATATTCTGTTCAGTAAAAACAAGAAAAATATATTGCCGATTAAATCGAAATAATCGATTAAAATGCTGTCCGATTATAAACCGATAATCGATTATGAAATTTGTCCGATTATACAACACTAGTGCAATGTCATTTTAAAGGGGGGAGGCTTGTCCGTAATGACAGTATGATTTTTCCCATATGACACATAAACTGGTATTGCGATATAAGACGATATTTTTATTTTGGATATTGAGGTATTTTTCAAAATAAGCCAATTATAAGATACTAGGGCTGTCACGAATCAGTCCTCAGTCGGTTTGGTTCAGGAAAATGAACTGCGGTTCTCAGTTTTTAGCTCTACTGGTCTCAGACCAGTCGAGCTTATGCGATCACCCTTTGTCCGGCGTCCGTCCGTCTGTCCGTCTGTCCGTCTGTACGTCTGTCCGTCTGTCCGTCTGTCTGTCTGTCCGTCTGTCCGTAAACAATTCTTGTCCGGACAACTCCTCTGAAACTGTAAGAGATAGAAAGTTAATTCTTTTTGCATTTTACTTGGACCATGGTCTAGTTGTGCACCTGACATTTAGTTTCACTCCCTGACCCCCAGGGTCTTAGAAAATGGGCGTGGTCATTAAATTCTATGTAATCTTGTCCGGACAACTCCTCTGAAACTGTTAGAGATAGAAAGTTAATTCTTTTTGCATTTTACTTGGTCTATGGTCTAGTTGTGCACCTGACATTTAGTTTCAGTCCCTGACCCCCAGGGTCTTATGAAATGGGCGTGGTCATTAAATTCTATGTAATCTTGTCCGGACAACTCCTCTGAAACTGTTAGAGATAGACAGTTAATTCTTTTTGCATTTTACTTGGTCCATGGTCTAGTTGTGCACCTGACATTTAGTTTCAGTCCCTGACCCCCAGGGTCTTATAAAATGGGCGTGGTCATTAAATTCGATGTAATCTTGTCCGGACAACTCCTCTGACACTATAAATGATGGAGACTTAATTTTTTTTGCAATATGATGGGTCTGTGGTCTTGTTGTGCACCTGATATTTTGTTTGAGCCCCTGACCCCCAGGGTCTTAGAAATGGGTGTGGTCATTTTCTCTTATATAACTCTATGTAATCTTGTGCTCGCAACTCCTCTGACACTATAAATGATGGAGACTTAATTCTTTTTGCAATATGAGTGGTCTGTAGTCTAGTTGTGCACCTGATATTTTTTTTTGAGCCCCTGACCCCCAGGGTTTTAGAAATGGGTGTGGTCATTTTCTCCTATATAACTCTATGTAACCTTGTGTTCGCAACTCCTCTGACACTATAAATGATGGAGACTTAAATCTTTTTGCAATATGATGGGTCTGTGGTCTTGTTGTGCACCTGATATTTTGTTTGAGCCCCCTGACCCCCAGGGTCTTAGAAATGGGTGTGGTCATTTTCTCCTATATAACTCTATGTAATCTTTAGTTCGCAACTCCTCTGACTTTATAAATGATGGAGACTTAATTCTTTTTGCAATATGATGGGTCTATAGTCTCATTGTGCACCTGATATTTTGTTTGAGCCCCTGATCCCCAGGGTCATAGAAATGGGTGTGGTCATTTTCTCCTATATAACTCTATATAATCTGTGCTCGCAACTCCTCTGACAATATAAATGATGAAGACTTAATTCTTTTTGCAGTATGATGGGTCTGTGATCTTGTTGTGCACCTGATATTTTGTTTGAGCCCCTGACCCCCAGGGTCTTAGAAATGGGTGTGGTCATTTTCTCCTATACAACTCTATGTAATCTTGTGCTCGCAACTCCTCTGACACTATAAATGATGGAGACTTAATTCTTTCTGCAATGTGATGGGTCTGTGGTCTGGTTGTGCTGATATTTTGTTTGAGCCCCTGACCCCCAGGGTCATAGAAATGGGTGTGGTCATTTTCTCCTATTTAACTCTATGTAATCTTGTGCTCACAACTCCTCTGACTAAATTCTTATTGCAATATTATGGGTCTCTGGTCTAGTTGTGCACCTGTTTTTATGTTTTAGCCCCTGACCCTTAGGGTCTCAGAAATGGGTGTGGTCATTTTTCCTATATAAGTAAATGTAATCTTGTGCTTGCAACTCCTCTGACACTATAAATGATATAAAATTAATTCTTTTTGCAATGATTGGTCTGTGGCATAGATGTGCACCTGTTATTTTGTTTTAGCCTTATACCTCTAGGGTCTTTGAAAATGGGTGTGGTAATATTTCCTAATATAGTTGTGCTCTCTTCTCGTTTAAAGCTATTTATGATGGGGAGTTAATTCTTTATCCAAGTCTTGATGTGTCATTGGTAGTTCATTTGAGCTAGCAGTCCTTGGCCCCTAGGATCTTGGAAAATGGGTGTGACATTCTTTTTAGAAATACTTTATCTCGGATATTATGAATTATATGAGTGCTATTATAGTTGCAGTTTAATGGATATGTAGTTTTGTCATGCTACTTATAATTTGTTAGAGCGCCTGCTCCCTATGGTCTTGGTTTAAAAAAAAAAGAAAGGAAATTGATGTTTTAGAAAAATCAACCAGGAGAGCTACAGTCTCGTCAGAGACTTCTGGTTTTCAGTTCGGTTTGAGTTTGTGTTGTTTAATTCCATAAAGAGTGAAATATTAAATGGAAAGAATAACAAATCAACAAATAATTCTCAGTGCTGCCAAAATACGTCGGACCAGTCAGACAATCGGACATTTTAAAAAAATGTTCAACAGAAATTTCAGAGTGTCGAACCAAATGTCCGACAAAATATTTCCGATCAGGTCTCACTTTATAGAATTGGCCAATGGAAATTGAGAGTTTCTAACCAAAGGCATGAAGTAGTAGTAATTGGTATTGCTCAGATCATATAAAGCTGCATACAAATGAAAAAAAACCTGAAAGTAGCTCAGGGCAAAGAAAAAAGTGCTTATTATGTGTAGAAAAACTTATGAAAATAAGGTTCTGTCCGACACAATTTTGTTTGGTCTGACAAAAACTTGAAATATGTCGGACCAATGTCTGACAGAATTCCAGATTATTTCGACAGCACTGAATTCTTTTTCATTTTTATGCCCCCAGAATCAAAGATTCAGGGGCATATAGGTTTTGGCCTGTCAGTCTGTTTGTTTGTCTGTTTGTCCGAAAAACTTTAATATTGGCCATAACTTTTGAATGGTAAGGGTTTTCATATTTCACATGTGTATTCCTTGTGACAAGAACTTAATTTCCATTGATACCAAAATTTTTGACCTCGTCACCTTGACCTTGACCTTTGACCTACTTCTCACAAACTTTAACATTGGCCACAACTTTTGAATTGTAAGTGATAGGGCTTTCATATTTCACATGTGTATTCCTTGTGACAAGACCTTTCCATTGATACCAAAATTTTTGACCTCATGACCTTGACCTTTGACCTACTTTTCAAAAGATTTAACGTTGGCCATAACTTTTGAGTGGTACATGTAAGTGATAGGGCTTTCATATTTCACATGTGTATTCCTTGTGACAAGACCTGTCTGTTTGTCCGAAAACTTTAACATTGGCCATAACTTTTGATTGGTAAGTGATATGATTTTCATATTTCACATGTGTATTCCTTGTGACAAGACCTTTCCATTGATACCAAAAGTTTTGACCTCGTGACCTTGGCCTTGACCTTGACCTTTAACCTTCTTATCAGAAAATGGTCTTAGTACTAACAAATATGCCACTGGGGGCATTCGTGTTTCACAAACACAGGTTTTATTCTGCTTGGAAAGCACTTTTCTTCGAGATTTTATCAACATTCAACAAAATAACCAAACTAGATCATTAAGAAGACTTCTTAGACTCCAACTGTCAAACAAACAGGTGCACGTTTACAATCAAGAAGTGAAACGACCCATTTCATTGGGTGAAATTTGACAAAGTACCCAATCACAGTCTGTGTATCATACAAAATTGATAAACCACTGATTACCAGATATAACCAAAAAAAAAAAAAGATCCAAACCGAAATCGTTGAGTACCATCCGAATCAAACCGACCAAGCTTGAACTGCGGTTAACCGAATTTTCGGTTAACTGTGACAGCCCTATAAGAAACCGAGGCAAATTTGATGAAATTTATTTAAAAGTAACAGTTTATTATAGGATAAGTAAGTTTATTATAGGATAAGTAGTTTATATATAAAACAGGACTTAATCATGTTAATAAAACTACAAATAACAAAATGTGAATGCTTTCATCATTGCAATACAATAAGAAAATGTTGCTTGAGTTTTCAAGATGGATTCAGCAACACTGCTGTGGTGAGAAAAGGTAACAACTGTAATGCCTAAAATCATCAGTATTATTACGGCTAAAACATGTAAAAGGTGGTCCACTGAGTCCTTTTCATCATACTTGTTATATGTTGTATCCTGTGATAGCTGACATATGTACAAAAAAAATTCTGTACTTCAAGTTTGGATTTTTGGGAATTTTTCTTATACTTCATAGATATTGTCAATTGTCGATATCTAATATTCAAATCGCGATAAATAACATCGCTGCAGGAAATATTGCAATATACTGATATACTGGTAGTATCGGGCACCCTTAGTTAGGGCTGAGTATCGCGGGTCAAATGTGTATTGCGATATATTGCGATATTTGGAAAAATATTGCGATATATATTGCAATATTTTTATACGGTAACATCAAGAGTCCTTATGGGTTTTTTTTCCTACCTCAATTTTCCTTTCAAAATTTTATTTTAAAATCTGAAAATGTCTTCATCATGATATAATTACGGATGCACACGTGCAGACAAATTTGACCAATCATACGTACATGCATGAATATCCGGTTGAAAAAATAATATACATCCATTTATTTTAAGCTATTAATGTGATAATTCTGCTGAGACATCGGCGGACATTCGCAGACAGACAGTGCAAAAAGTCGCTACGAAACTTGAAATGACACCACTATATTGTACGTTTAAACAATCATAACTATATATATACATGTACTATAAACAAAATATAAGAATCATGCTAACATGATAAAGTCTTTCTTGCAAATTAGTATACCAATGTGCAGTGTGTTGCGGAACGTTTCTTAAGGTCAAAGAAACGTTATTTACCTATTTCTTGAAATCTATATTGCTATGTAGCATAGAACGGACACCTCATCATGTTTAAAAGTGGCTAGTCAGAAAATTGCAGAACTGAACGCTTTCGCCCATAAGTTTCAAAGAAACAACATAAGAATATGAAAATAAATAATATCGTCAAAAACCGGTTTTTGAAAACAAAAACCGTGGTACGTATTGCGAAGCCTCGTATCGCGATATACCGGTACCGCGATAAAACTGCTCAGCCCTACCCTTAGTACATGTAGTAATTCACACTCTCCATAGTTTCAAAACTTTTAATATAATTGCATCAATGTCTTACACAATGTCTTGATTGTTTGACATCTTGGCATCAGACAGTATAAGATATGATGACGAAGGATAGTTTTGGATTAAGAACCTAACAAACTTCTTCTTCAGAACCCTAGCAAATATTGGCAAATCATAAGCATAAGGATAATCTAGAAGGATGTGTTTAGATTACTGTTGTTAGCTTTGGTTCTACTTCGAAGTCAACATTTTGACGCGTTCTTGACGTCTTTTCTGACTTTTTCAGAAATACTCATTTTTAGCTCACCTGAGCAAAGCTCAAGTGAGCTATTGTCATAGCCAGTTGTCCGGCTTACGTCGTAGTAAACTTTTCACATTTTCGACCAATTTTTCGCTCCTATTTTTATTTTTCTCCATTTTGCACACTCATTTATAGAATATTTGCCATATCTAAATCATTTAATGCGGTACTTGATATAAATTTAATGCCTAAATTTTTAGCCGAGTTGCAAAACTCGGCTCTTAATTTGATGTGAGACGGGCGGGCGGGCGTCAACAATTGGTTTCCGGACTATAAGTCAACTATGAAAGATGCTAGAACAATGAAACTTCATACACTTACTCACCATGAGTCAAGGATGAGCCCTATTGATTTTGGGGTCAAAAGGTTAAAGGTCAAGGTCACAGGACTCCGATGATTGAAAATGGTTTCCGGACCATATTTCAGTCTGTATTGCACCTATCATCATGAAACTTGCCAGAAATGTTTCCCATGAATCAAGGATGACCCCTATTGATTTTGGGGTCAAAAGGTCAAAGGTCAAGGTCACAGGACTCCGATGATTGAAAATGGTTTCCGGACAATATTTCAGCCTGTATTACACCTATCAAAATGAAACTTGTCAGAAATGTTTCCCATGAATCAAAGATGACCCCTATTGATTTTGGGGTCAAAAGGTCAAAGGTCAAGGTCACAGGATTCCGATGATTGAAAATGGTTTCCAGACCATATTTCAGCCTATATTGCACCTATAATCATGAAACTTGCCAGGAGTAAATGATATTGTATGCCAGTACTATGTCCCTTACTATTACTAGTAACTATTAACAAAACAAGCAGGTGATGGGTAATTTGGAGTTACTGTATACACGTACATATCAAAAAATGGAATTTTTATGATTTAAAAAAAAAAGAAGATTTATGGTATATTGACCAAAAGCATTATGCAATGTCAGTATGTTCAGAGTGTGCATGGGTATCAGGTGAGCGTTGTGCCCCCTGGGGCTCTTGTTATGATATTTTTTTTTTGAATAATCATTGAAATACTAATTTTGATTAATAATTTTTCAAACTTTGTACACATGTAAAAGAACACATGTTCTTTCATATTTCTCTCAAGTCTACTTTATCTCTGGTTGCATAATTGAGAGATTTTTATGAAAATGTCAAGTCATTTTGGGACTTAAACTGGCATAATTGCATTCACAAAATTATTTATGAAAAAGAAATTCGCTGACGGGCGCATCTTGCAACGTTGGCATTTTTATGCCCCCGGAATCAAAGATTCGGGGGCATATAGTTTTTGGCCTGTCCGTCTGTTTGTCTGTTTATCTGTTTGTCTGTCTGTTTGTCCGAAAAACTTTAACATTGGACATAACTTTTGAATGGGGAGTGATAGGGCTTTCATATTTCACATGTGTATTCCTTGTGACAAGACCTTTCCATTGATACCAAAATTTTTGACCTCGTGACCTTGACCTTGACCTTTGACCTACTTTTCAAAAACTTTAACATTGGGCATAACTTTTGAATGGTAAGTGATAGGGCTTTCATATTTCACATGTGTATTCCTTGTGACAAGACCTTTCCATTGATACCAAAATTTTTGACCTCGTGACCTTGACTTTGACCTTTGACCTACTTTTCAAAAACTTTAACATTGGGCATAACTTTTGAATGGGAAGTGATAGGGCTTTCATATTTCACATGTGTATTCCTTGTGACAAGACCTTTCCATTGATACCAAAATTTTTGACCTCATGCAGTGATTAGGAAGGACGAAAGGGTTGATGGCCGGGCCAATGGCCCCAGAGTTTTCGATATCAATGGGACATTTTTTGTTGTAATGGGACATTTAAACTTTTTCATGGGACATTTTAATAAAAGACAGAGATTTACAACAAAGAGTCGAGGGACGGGGCGGACGTAGCGCTCTCGCCAGTCTCGGTATTCCCTTCATCAAAAGCCCCTTTGTTGCCCTTGTCAGATAGCGCCGAGAACAGCGTTTGCTGTCCCTTTTCGAGACAAAGCCGCTTCTTCGGCAGCATAACAAACAGTCTGTTTGACGAAAACCGTAGTTTGAAAATCCCCGCTATCGATATTATTGATCACCCAACAGCAAGGTAGAACAGAGCATTTAATTGGTTTCGATTGACCAATGATTACGCGCCTTACAAACATTCGGAGTTCTTCGGTAGCTTCGCTTTACTTAATATAGCCACGAAAGTACAGAGAGACGTCTGAGGAGTTTTATTTTCACTTTCGTTTTATTTTGACACAAGGTTTGTAAACACAAAGGACGAATTTTCGTTGCGCCATTTGTATAGCTTAAGGCGCACTGTTTACAAAAACAATGGGACATTTTCATCGCCAATGGCGCATGGCGCACGTCCTTCCCAATCACTGCTCATGACCTTGACCTTGACCTTTGACCTATTTTTCAAAAACTTTAACATTTGGCATAAATTTTGAATGGTAAGTGATATGGCTTTCATATTTCACATGTGTATTCCTTGTGACAAGACCTTTCCATTGATACCAAAATTTTTGACCTCGTGACCTTGACCTTTGACCTTTTAACCCAGTGACTTCACATACATGTACTTAACAGAAAATAGTGTTCATACTAACAAAGATGCCACCGGGGGCATTCGTGTTTTACAAACACAGGCTTTATTATTTTTATAAAATGGTTTACGGGAGCGCCTTGTGAAATAAAAAAGAATAAAAGTGGTCATGTCTCTTTTTATTTTTATATCTTCCGCAATATTTTATATTGTCAGCAAGCAAAATCAAATTATGGGAATTTCAGATCAGATAGTATAATAGATAGAAAGATAATTCTTTTAGTACAACTCTCAGACTGTGGTTTATAGTTGTGTACCTGATACTTTGTTTGAGCCCCTGACCCCCAGGGTCTTTGAAAGTGGGTGTGGTCATTTTCTCTTATATAACTCTATGTAATCTTGAACTCCAATTATCAGAAAGTATGGATAGAGAGCATAAATCATTCTCTGTTCTTGTTTTTTTTAAACCCTTGATCACCAGGATCTTGGAAAATGGGTGTGTCACTTTGATTAATTTAAGCAATCAACCAGGAGTGTTTCAGTCTCATCAGAGAATTCTGGTTAAAGTAATCATCTATCAGAGTACTGTCATAGTAATCCGTCTGTCATCCGTCCATTGGCAGTGTTGTTGTCTGTGGTAAACTATTTACATTTTCATCTTCTCCTCTGGAACTGCTGAACAGATTTTGATGAAACATAGCACACATGATATACTCAAGGTCATCTATGTACCAAAATGAGTTCAGGATCCAGACGCGTTCAGTGGTGGATCCAGGGCGGGCCAAAAGTGTCAGATAGGGTACCCCTCTTCAAAAATCTTCTCCTTCGGAACAGCTGCATTGATCTGAAATCTAACTGCAAATATGTAATCTACATAGATTGGTTATAAAACATTGCGTTAGGTATAAAATTCCAACAAATGGAAATTGAAGCATTTTTGTTGAATTTACGGTCAGAAATTTCCTTTTTTTTTGTACATTTTTTTATGCACTCATTAACTGCATAGCCATCTAATTTATTTATTGTGATTTTGGCCTATGGGTCTCTTGTTGTTTCTTCACTTTTCTTGAAAAGCCATATCTCACATTCTGAATGTGAGGATTCGATCAATTCAGCATGCCTCCCTGTTCTTTCCAAAAGATTAATGTTAAATAATAAAAATGTAATTTCAGATCAACATGAAGAAAGTCTGTACAAAATTTTACATGGGCATCACAGTGATGGAGAAAAGAAAGTATATTCAGAAACAGAGATAACAATAGCACTAGCAGAACATCTTTTGGGAAAGCTTTCACCAGGAAAATCTTATACCATTGATTCAAAAGTTAAAAAAAAAGGAAAATGTAGCTGTGGATTTAGTCACTGTACAAGTGATCCTGCATTTGGAGGAACTGGTATAGGTATGTAGCTTTTATTAAACTTCATATATTGTAGATTTATTTTGTTTTCACATGGTAGATATTTCCATGAATACAACAATGGAAACAAGAGGCCCAGGGGCCACGTCGCTCTTTTGAGAACCTTTTAAATCTTATCAAATAAGATTTACATGATGCTTATCATGAGCCTTATGCAAAAATCAACAAGTATATAAAACAATTATTTAATTGAGTTATGGACAGTTATATAACAAATTAGTGCACTCAACAAAAGAGGCTCATTCAAAAGAGCATTATACTCTGTAGGGAACCTTGACTTTTTCATCCATTCTTATTCTCATCAAATTCTGTGTACTAATTCTCATGATCATACAAAAGATGTAAAAAAAAATTGAAAAGAAAACTCTTAATATGCAGAGTACATCTTAATACATTTAAACTATCATAAATTCAAAAATTTTATTTTTAGCTCACTTCGACAAAGCTGAGATGAGCTTATGCTATACCCTCGGCATCCGTGTCTGCGTCTTGTTAAAGTTTTTTTCGGTAAATCAGTATCTGACAAAGAACTGATGCTATTGTCACCAAACTTACACAAGTGAATCATTTTTAGCTCGCCAGGACGAAAAAGTCCGGAGAGCTAATGCCATGCCCTCGGCGTCGTCGTCGTTCGTAGACAAAACTTTAACCTGGGCTATATCTCTTGAACTATAAGGGGTAGGGCTTCAATATTTCACATGTAGATACCTTCTGACGAGACCTTTCGTTTGATACCATGACCTTTGTCCTAGTGACCTTGACTTTGGACTTTGACCTACTTTTCAAAAACTTTAACTTGGTTTCTGACAAAAACCTGTATAGGCGAGCTGTGTAATCTTTGATTACCCTATGTTGGGATACTGAGGTGAACCAATGACACCACGCTAAGATGACCTAAAAATATACAAAAATTGTACCAAGGTACCAAAGTTCTGATTCGTTTATATGTTTGTTTACATTTTTGTAATGAACAATGTATATTTGATAAAAAGTGACATTAAATAGACCATTGATCTTTACATGCCATGCCAGATATTCAGTGAACAACCAACAAAAAATAAGATTGAATCTTATAAGCCCCTTATTAAAGTTTTTATAAAAAGTAAAAATATCAAATACAAAAAGCTGACCATTAACTCATGCTGGAGACATAATATAAGGTCGGATTCACCCCTCCCCCCCCCCCCCCCCCCCTTTCATTCTTTTCCTCTACCAGTATTGTCTGTCTGCATGACTGCCCAGCGTCTGTAAACAATTCCTCCTGCAGTCTATACTAAGATATGTAGTTTTATGTGGGATTAACTAATTGTGCATTGGACACATACCATGAATTAGACAACTGAAAACTCTTATCACAGCATGAGTAACCATAATGCAGTCCCAGTGATTCAACAGTTCTGACGTTCATAAATGATTTATAATTATTTTGTAATGTTTAACAGATAAGAAATAAACCTTTGAGTTCCAACATTTTTGGCCAAACTTAAGTAACATGGTTAAAGCAATTTTGTTTCAGAGCTTGTAGTGAAACAGGGTTTTCAACTTAGTTGAGAAATAAGGTTTTAAAGTCTAGAAAAAACTATTTTAACAGGTCATGAGGAGGCCTGGCATGGGTTCCTGGACATCATTTTTCATTCCCATGGTGGTTTACCTGAGACTGCTGCAGCTTTTGTTGAGGACAACCAGGGATCAGAAACACTTACATGCCCTTTTGATGGTATGTTTTCTTTAACCTTTAAGGGAAAAAATATTGTTTTTAGCCAGGTTCTTTGTTCAGACACAGAAGTAGATCTTTCAGTGTTTGGATTTTGCTTACCTGTATCAGGGCTTCACATTTCTGGAGTACTTTTGTGATCAGTCTGCCCATTTCAATTTGTTTCGTTTCAATTTGTTTCCGGAGTCAGGAGTTCTTGTGTTGGGTTGGGGCTCTATAGATCAAATAGTCAATATGCATAAATTCTTTTAAAATCTTCTCTGCTCATGGGCATAAAGTAGACAAATAAAGTAGATAGTTATGATGAACAATGGTTCCTCTACCCAAATTGTGAAATTAATAACCCACAGGCGTCAGGGGTTCTGGTGTTAGGGTTGGGCTCATTGATCATGTAGTGAACATTGACTTTAATCTTCTTCTCTTCTCCTGGGTACTAAGCAGACAAACTAAGCACAGGGTTATGATGAGTAAGGGTTTCTCTTCCAAATTCGTGATCTTCATGGTTCAGGGGTTGTGGTGTTAGAGTGCGGCTCTATTGTTCATATTGTTCATAACATGCATTAATTCAAAATTTCTTTTCTGCTCATGATAATTAAGCCTACCAACTAAATTGCTTATAATTAGCATGGGTGCCCATTCCAGAATAATGAAATTCATGGCCCCTGGGTCACGATTTCTGGTGTTAGGATGGGGGCTCAATTGATCATATATTGAACATGGATTAATTCTTTGAAAATCTTCTTCTCTGCTTCTGGGTATTATGCAGCAAACTAAATACATATTTATGATGAGTATTGATGCTTCATCCAACAGTCTGAAGTCCTACACACAGGACACAGACAAACTTTCAAAGTACACAACAACATTTATGACAGAATGTAATCAAATGAATGTAAGAATGAGATACTAAATAGTATGATGACCTATGAATATCTTGTTTCATTTCAGATGGGGAAGATGAATCAGAAGGGGACTCTCCTGGAGGGAAGACTGAAAGTCAAGTTATAGCTCAGACAATTGTGTTCTCCTTTATCCAAAGAAAAAGGCATCCACATTTTTCCAATTTTTTAATTCCAAACATTTTGATTTCTCCACATGATTTTCGAATTATTATGTATGATGCATTTAATGACATTTTAATATGCAGTGTTCCATTTCAAATTTTTCAACCTTATCCATCCACATCTCTTCAGACTGCGTCCATCCTTGTTCTGTGGATGGTTTTGCACTATCGAATGTTTTGTGTTGGAATAGACACTTCACTGATCATAGAAACAGTTGGTGATTTGAAGAAAATCCAATCAAATTTCAATGAAAGAGCAAAAAACAAATTGGAATTGTATGTGAATGCATCAAAATGTGGTGTTCAAGGCTTCCCCTTAGCACCCCATTTACCAAGAGCAGTATTTCCATCACATGAACTACTTATGATAGGAATTCATTTGATTTCTGAAAAATCTTCTGGACAGGTATAAAATGTGATTTGAACCTTTACACAAATGTTCCTTGTATCATAATTTTTACCTTGACTGTGGCCCTAATTTTCATTCTCAATGTCAATACAAATTTTTGCTTATTTCAACCCTATGATTTCAAGGTAACAATAGACTGTTTATGATTTGCGATTAAATTTTCATCAGATTTAGTGAATGGAATCTGTTATAGAAAACCCTCAAACATGAACCTTGAATCAAGGTCAAGCTTTCATTTTCAAGGTCAAAACAGACTTTAGAGTTTGGAGTAAAAGACCTTTATTCTTCAAACTTTACCCTTGTATCTCCTTTATTCAGATGTTATAATTTCAGTTCTTAGCTACATAAAAAAAGGAATCCGTCTGTTACTTGCAACAGCAGATTTATTATCATATTAAGTTAAAACAAACCTGAATTTTGTACTAAAAATTTTTTTTTTCCCTTTATGCCCCTGAATCAATGATTCGGGGGATGTAGTTTTTGGCCTGTTCGTCTGTTTGTCAGAGAATTTTTAACATTGCGAATAACTATTGAATGGTAGGTGATAGGGCTTTCATATTTGACATGTGTAATCCTTGTGACAAGACCTTTCCATTGATACATAATTATTTGACCTCGTGACCTTGGCCTTGACTTTTGACCTACTTTTCAAAAACTTTAACATTGAGGATAACTTTTGAATGATAAGTGATAGGGCTTTCATATTTCACATGTGTTATCCTTGTGACAAATCCTTTCCAGTGATACCAAAATTTTGAACTCTTGACTTTGACCTTTGACCTACTTTTCAAAAACTTTAACATTTGGGATAACTTTTGAATAGTTAGTTATAGGGCTTTCATATTTCACATGTGTAATCCTTGTGACAAGACCTTTCCATTGATACATAAATTGTTGACCTCGTCTCCTTGGCCTTTAACCTAATTAATAGAGAATGCAGTTTACACTAACAAAGATACCACGGGGGGCATTCGTGTTTCACAAACACAGGATTTATTAGCTCTACTGGTTGTGCTTAAGCGATACCCTGTTTTTCTGCCGGCCGTCTGGCTGTAAACAAATTCTTATGATCACAACTCCTCTGAAACTATGGAAGATAGAAAGTTAATTCTTTTTGCATTCAATTTGGTATATGGTCAAGTTGTGACATTTTGTTTTTGCCTCTGACCCCTAGGGTTTTGGAAAACGGACATGGTCATTCAAAATCTATGTAATCTTGTGCTTGCAACTCCTCTGACACTATGAATGATGGAGAGATAATTCTTGTTGCAATATCATGGGTCTATGGTCTTGTTGTGCACGTGATATTTAGTCTGAACCCCTGATCCCCAGGGTCTTGGAAAAAGTTTGTGGTCATTTTCTCCTATAAACTCTATGTAATCTTGTGCTCGCAACTCCTCTTACAATATAAATGATGGAGAGTTAATTCTCTTTGCAATGTGAAGGGTCTGTGGTATAGTTGTGCATCTGATATTTTGTTTGATCCCCTGACCCCAAGGGTCTTAGACATGGGTGTGGTCATTTCTCCTAAATAACTCTATGTTATCTCGGCTTATATTTTCTCTGACACCATAAATGACGGAGGGAGATATTTTTTTTTTTTTGCAAAATGATAGGTCTGTGGTCTAGTTGTGTACCTGACATTTTGTTTGACTCCCTGACCCTCAAGGTCTTAGAAATTGTGTGTGGTCATTTTCTTATTCATGACTCTCTGTAATCTTGTGCTTGCAGCTCCTCTGACACTATAATTGATGGAGAGTAGATTCTTTTTGCAATGTGATGGGTCTGTGGTATAGTTGTGCACCTGATATTTTGTTTGAGAAGTCCCCAGGGTCTTAGCAAATGGCTGTTGTGTATGTTTTTGAAATACTATACCTTCAATATTATAAATTATGAATTATAAGTGTGATATTGTAGTTGCAGTGTAATGGATATGTTGTTGTTCTGTACTACTTATAAAAATAGCCTCTACTTCTTATGGTCTATGCTTTAAGAAATATGGAACTTGTATATTTGTATGTATCAATTTCATTTGTCAATGAATTAAACAAAACTACCAGGAGAGCTAAAGTCTCGTCAGAGACTTCTGGTTTTTAGCTCTATTTGTCAAGACCAGTCGAGCTTATGCAATCGCCCTGTGTCCGGTGTCCATCCATCTGTCTGTCCGTTAATCTTTTCTCGTGAATGCGAATCCTCTGAATCGCTTTCATTCGCAACAGGTTTGAAAACACAAATTATATATTTCAATTTTCTAGAAAAGGAGCTATTGCCTTTCATTTGCAACTTCAAAAACCAGTTCCTTGTCTAAAGTGTAACACATCTCTGTTGCTCATGAAAGTGTATTTGAGGGAAACTTAAGGGTAAATCACACAAACGTTCATCGTCTTTTCGCCGCATTGATATCGATACAACTCTTTAACATTTCCACAGTTGCTTATACAACTCAAACGCTAAATTTACAAAGAATGTATGTATCATTCAAATATTTAGCCTAGGTTCAAGTTTTTTTCTAAAATAGGTTAAACTGCAAGGTCAAAAATTTTGGTATCCATGGAAAGGTATTGTCAAAAGAAATGTAAATGTAAATTATGAAAGACATATCACTTACCATACAAAAATTACAACTCAGGTTAACGTTTTTTAAAAGTAGGTCAAATTCCAAGGTCAAGGTCACAATGTAAAAAGTGATGCCGTCAATGAATATTAAGGTTTGTCACAAGGAACACACATGTGAAATATGAAATCAACTTATCATTCAAAACTTATGGCAGTGGCTAATTATTTTGCAAGCAAACACATTTTTGCGGACAAACAAACAGGCCAAAAGCTAAATGTTCCCGAATCTTCGATTACCGGGAAAAAGAAAATAATACTAAACATTATAAAGACGGACAGACACATGGCGATGGCATAAGCTCGACTGGTTATTGACCAGTAGAGCTAAAAATGAATATCAACATATTTAAAGAAAGTAGAAAGATATAGTAGATATTGAAAATTTTCTATAAAACAATCCTTAATCATTGCACAATAAAAATTTTAGACTGGAGTTTGGAATGCAATGGTCAACTGGTAGATTTTTCAACAATTGAAAAGGACGGATCAGTGAAAAACGTATTGAAGGTCTAAGTGAAAATTTGGCCGCAGAATATCACAAAAACACACTGAAATCTTTGCCCCCTGGAATCAATCGTCACTTGCGGGGTTTGGATGAAAAATAAAGACATCGTGCTCGGATGAACCTTCAGACATGCAAATAACGTTCTAGAGAGCAAGCTGAAACAGAACCTGCGTAATGGAGTATCTCATACTACAAAACATAAAGATCGATGTATTCTTTAGAAAATATTTCGTTCCTAGGAAATCATAATCCTGTAAAACTGCGATAAAGGTTTGGTACAACTTGGGACTCCACTTTGTTACACGATGTTTGAAGTTTCACGAACAGCTCAACTCTTCGTCATTCGACTTTTATGTTGTTTGAAATGGCCGGAGTATGCTGTTCCCAACCATGAGACGAAGGAAAAGGCCCGTCAAAGAGGGCTGGCTGCCAGGGAGGAATTCGCTGACAAGCGAATGTATGCTACAAATACAGAAAAATTTTCCGTCGCATCACTTAAGTTACTGCTTTCCAAAACATCTTCAGAGGCCGTAAGTTTGTTCAATCACTGCTCCAAAGATGCATTGAAAAGTCCTTCGTCGCACGACATATGGTTCATCAGCAGATCCGTGAAACAGTATCAAATTTCAAGGAATGAATGATGCGGGGTTCGAAGTTAGGCACATAATGTATATGAGTGGCCATAGGAATGAGGCGAGTGTGAGGAGTTACAACATAATCTGCTCAGGAAATCAAAAACGGAAAATCAGCGCTACACTGTCGTCACTTTCCAAGATCTCTAAGAAGGAGGCTCCCAACCCCAAAATTCCCAAGAAATGCCTGTAGCACTCTCTCAAACTCGCTCAGTTCTTCCCTTTCATGGCTACGCGAATTATACCGTTTGTGCATCTGTTTTTGAGTTTATTTCTCGTAACCAACAAATCATTTTTAGAAACATTCCTTAAATAATCGGTGCGTAAACGTTATCCTTTACCCGGTACAATGATACACAATCATTCAATGTTAACGTCTTCAAATTGAATAGCATCATTTAAGAACAGATAAATTGGTAACATGAACCAGACATGCACGTTTCGGGTACTTAACCCTCGTCACTGATCCTCAAATCTAAACACTGTAATATGCCAAAAAAGTATGAAAGTTACTATGTCCAAAAAGCGTACCGAAAGACGTAGCAGGATGGGTGGGATATGATGCTACAGGACCCACGTTTTAGAAATTTCAAGAAATTTTGATACAGAAATTTTAGAATGCGTTGAAGAAACGATCAACCGAAATTGATCAAACTTAGCTACATGTGCCCTCGGGGACTCTTGGTCCACCAGCAGTGACACTCACCAAGTGGTATAAATGTTAACGTCTTCAAATTGAATAGCATCATTTAAGAACAGATAAATTGGTAACATGGACCAGACATGCACGTTTCGGGTACTTAACCCTCGTCAGTGATCCTCAAATCTAAACACTGTAATATGCCAAAAAAGTATGAAAGTTACTATGTCCAAAAAGCGTACCGAAAGACGTAGCAGGATGGGTGGGATATGATGCTACAGGACCCACGTTTAAGAAATTTCAAGAAATTTTGATACAGAAATTTTAGAATGCGTCGAAGAAACGATCAACCGAAATTGATCAAACTTGGCTACATGTGCCCTCGCGGACTCTTGGTCCACCAGCAGTGACACTCACCAAGTGGTATAAATGTTAACGTCTTCAAATTGAACAGCATCATTTAAGAACAGATAAATTGGTAACATGGACCAGACATGCACGTTTCGGGTACTTAACCCTCGTCAGTGATCCTCAAATCTAAACACTGTAATATGCCAAAAAAGTATGAAAGTTACTATGTCCAAAAAGCGTACCGAAAGACGTAGCAGGATGGGTGGGATATGATGCTACAGGACCCACGTTTTAGAAATTTCAAGAAATTTTGATACAGAAATTTTAGAATGCGTCGAAGAAACGATCAACCGAAATTGATTAAACTTGGCTACATGTGCCCTCGCGGACTCTTGGTCCACCAGCAGTGACACTCACCAAGTGGTATAAATGTTAACGTCTTCAAATTGAACAGCATCATTTAAGAACAGATAAATTGGTAACATGGACCAGACATGCACGTTTCGGGTACTTAACCCTCGTCAGTGATCCTCAAATCTAAACACTGTAATATGCCAAAAAAGTATGAAAGTTACTATGTCCAAAAAGCGTACCGAAAGACGTAGCAGGATGGGTGGGATATGATGCTACAGGACCCACGTTTTAGAAATTTCAAGAAATTTTGATACAGAAACTTTAGAATGCGTTGAAGAAACGATCAACCGAAATTGATCAAACTTGGCTACATGTGCCCTCGGGGACTCTTGGTCCACCAGCAGTGACACTCACTAAGTGGTATAAATGTGAACGTCTTCAAATTGAATAGCATCATTTAAGAACAGATAAATTGGTAACATGGACCAGACATGCACGTTTCGGGTACTTAACCCTCGTCAGTGATCCTCAAATCTAAACACTGTAATATGCCAAAAAAGTATGAAAGTTACTATGTCCAAAAAGCGTACCGAAAGACGTAGCAGGATGGGTGGGATATGATGCTACAGGACCCACGTTTTAGAAATTTCAAGAAATTTTGATACAGAAATTTTAGAATGCGTCGAAGAAACGATCAACCGAAATTGATCAAACTTGGCTACATGTGCCCTCGCGGACTCTTGGTCCACCAGCAGTGACACTCACCAAGTGGTATAAATGTTAACGTCTTCAAATTGAACAGCATCATTTAAGAACAGATAAATTGGTAACATGGACCAGACATGCACGTTTCGGGTACTTAACCCTCGTCAGTGATCCTCAAATCTAAACACTGTAATATGCCAAAAAAGTATGAAAGTTACTATGTCCAAAAAGCGTACCGAAAGACGTAGCAGGATGGGTGGGATATGATGCTACAGGACCCACGTTTTAGAAATTTCAAGAAATTTTGATACAGAAATTTTAGAATGCGTTGAAGAAACGATCAACCGAAATTGATCAAACTTGGCTACATGTGCCCTCGGGGACTCTTGGTCCACCAGCAGTGACACTCACCAAGTGGTATAAATGTTAACGTCTTCAAATTGAATAGCATCATTTAAGAACAGATAAATTGGTAACATGGACCAGACATGCACGTTTCGGGTACTTAACCCTCGTCAGTGATCCTCAAATCTAAACACTGTAATATGCCAAAAAAGTATGAAAGTTACTATGTCCAAAAAGCGTACCGAAAGACGTAGCAGGATGGGTGGGATATGATGCTACAGGACCCACGTTTTAGAAATTTCAAGAAATTTTGATACAGAAATTTTAGAATGCGTTGAAGAAACGATCAACCGATATTGATCAAACTTGGCTACATGTGCCCTCGGGGACTCTTGGTCCACCAGCAGTGACACTCACCAAGTGGTATAAATGTTAACGTCTTCAAATTGAATAGCATCATTTAAGAACAGATAAATTGGTAACATGGACCAGACATGCACGTTTCGGGTACTTAACCCTCGTCACTGATCCTCAAATCTAAACACTGTAATATGCCAAAAAAGTATGAAAGTTACTATGTCCAAAAAGCGTACCGAAAGACGTAGCAGGATGGGTGGGATATGATGCTACAGGACCCACGTTTTAGAAATTTCAAGAAATTTTGATACAGAAACTTTAGAATGCGTTGAAGAAACGATCAACCGAAATTGATCAAACTTGGCTACATGTGCCCTCGGGGACTCTTGGTCCACCAGCAGTGACACTCACTAAGTGGTATAAATGTTAACGTCTTCAAATTGAATAGCATCATTTAAGAACAGATAAATTGGTAACATGGACCAGACATGCACGTTTCGGGTACTTAACCCTCGTCAGTGATCCTCAAATCTAAACACTGTAATATGCCAAAAAAGTATAAAAGTTACTATGTCCAAAAAGCGTACCGAAAGACGTAGCAGGATGGGTGGGATATGATGCTACAGGACCCACGTTTTAGAAATTTCATAAAATTTTGATACAGAAATTTTAGAATGCGTTGAAGAAACGATCAACCGAAATTGATCAAACTTGGCTACATGTGCCCTCGGGGACTCTTGGTCCACCAGCAGTGACACTCACCAAGTGGTATAAATGTTAACGTCTTCAAATTGAATAGCATCATTTAAGAACAGATAAATTGGTAACATGGACCAGACATGCACGTTTCGGGTACTTAACCCTCGTCAGTGATCCTCAAATCTAAACACTGTAATATGCCAAAAAAGTATGAAAGTTACTATGTCCAAAAAGCGTACCGAAAGACGTAGCAGGATGGGTGGGATATGATGCTACAGGACCCACGTTTAAGAAATTTCAAGAAATTTTGATACAGAAACTTTAGAATGCGTTGAAGAAACGATCAACCGAAATTGATCAAACTTGGCTACATGTACCCTCGGGGACTCTTGGTCCACCAGCAGTGACACTCACCAAGTGGTATAAATGTTAACGTCTTCAAATTGAATAGCATCATTTAAGAACAGATAAATTGGTAACATGGACCAGACATGCACGTTTCGGGTACTTAACCCTCGTCAGTGATCCTCAAATCTAAACACTGTAATATGCCAAAAAGTATGAAAGTTACTATGTCCAAAAAGCGTACCGAAAGACGTAGCAGGATGGGTGGGATATGATGCTACAGGACCCACGTTTTAGAAATTTCAAGAAATGCCCTACACGTCCTTTCAACAATTTGTCATAAAAAAGCGTTATTAAGTGTTGTCCAACCTACAATATTTGAAGACCAGGATACGCTGATGGTGCATGACATTCCTTCACCAACCAGACCGGGTGAAAGTTGTTCCATTGATCCTACGTGTTATAATTACATCATTGTTCTAGATATGTGTCAGACGATCGATCTATACATCACAGGCGAAACAGGGTAGTATAAGAGTGCTTTTCATTCCGATTATGAAAGAATAATGTGAGAAATTATCTGACATTCAATTTGATTATCAAATTTTGAGAATACCTTATTCTTCAAGTACAGAATCAATGTCTTTCATCGAACGAGTTTTGCTGCTCCCTGTTTGCATTGGTATAGAGGTTCCTGTTATATAGGAGGTTTGATATAGTTGCAAAGCCAATTCAAATGCGTCCGAATCATCTCGAATTTAATTACTTGTATGCTCCTTAGTAGCGGCATTAAAATGATGTTATTGCTATTAGGGTACAATGCTAATATGGCATGTTTTCATACCTGTGGTACTAAACATCAAAGAAGTACCTATCAGTTATTCAGTCTCAACGTCGAGAAGGCATAATCTTTTGAATTCCCATTGGAACGGTTGCTAATCCCGGAATGAACAACATTCCGAAGCGAGACCAGGTGCGCGGGGAGAGTCAGCGGCTCCTGATTGCATGTAAAATTAGCTCCATGAAAACTTGTCAAATTCAGTACTTTTCTCGATAAATATATTGATGAAAATTTCTTGCCAGTGACGATGACAATCGTTGTCAACAGTGACAATGACAGCCGTCGTCGCCTAAATTGGAGTTTGAATTAGAAAGGAAATAACCTGATTCTAATGATATCATTTGCGGACGATATTTGCTGATTTTAGGGTTCATTAGAAAACCATGTCTTCATTTATAATTCAGCATTTACTGGCTGCAATCATAATATGATGTCAGAATCTAGTTATTAACTAATCAACAGTTTATAAATGTAGCTATTACAATCAATGAATTGCAGCTAAATTTTCTGATGATATGTAAAGTTTTGAAAGGGCATTATGATATAGACCATGTATAATTGAATCAACTTTATTAAATACAGTTCTTTTCATATTGTAGGACATTATAAAAGAAGCAAGCTTTACAAATGCTGGCAAATTTAAAGATTACCACGTAGTTCTTATGTTCCATGTACTTCACAAATCCTTGTCCAGATCAGAAGTTGCCAATTAATACTTTTTTATTTCAGTCAGATTGAATGTAAACGTCTTCAAATTGAATAGCATCATTTAAGAACAGATAAATTGGCAACATGGACCAGACATGCACGTTTCGGGTACTCAACCCTCAGTCGGACTCCTCGGGTGATAAAATGCATGAGTTCACTACAGCTGGCAGGGCACGGGCTGTATGACGCCCGTCCCCCTTCCCGTTTTATATCCATTTCCATATCCATCTGTGTTGCTTGGGTCCCTGCCTTTTGCGGCCTTGTTGGTATGGTCATTTGACAGCGAGGATGTAACTTAACACGACAATAGCGCGTTCTTCGAGATCGTTTGGTAACCGGAAAAGTGTGAGGGATGTGCGAACGTAAGTCGGATAACCACAGCATTTGCTTCTTGCGTAGCTGATGGCCGTCCTTAGTCGAAACCCTGTTACACATTGGTCTAGTTTATCTTTAGTCTTTTGTTTTAAATGATTCTACGTGGTAGGTCTTTTTTTCGCTCTCACTGTACTCCTCTGTGTTTTCGGATCGGGTGATTTGGTGGTGTGTTGCTTTAATAATATAATTTCCTTTATTTCAACGAGATAAACACATTTAGTCCTGCAACTAGTTTACATTGTGGTCCTGCATTATATACATATATGCACAAATAAATATTAATAAGAACGTTTAACATACATAAAAATATATACATAATTAGTAATGTTTTATAAAATTGAGATGTTGATACCGTGAAATATAAAAAGAAGAAAATAAAACGTAATAATCTGTCCTTGACTTGAAACTACGCATCACAGACAATAAAATAATACATATTCAGGTATTAAAAGCAATTAAATTATCTTTTAAAATACTCTTCCAGATACATCTGTTTAAAACTGCCTAATATTGTACAGTTTATAAGATTTGGTGTTAAATTAAACCAGAGTGCACTGCAAGATATAACAAAATAATTTAATTTTGCATGTAACAAGGATTTTCATTGGCTTAAAAGTTGAGGTTTAAATGAGGAAAAACAATACAATCATTGATTTTCAATAACTCATCATTTGACATAAAACTTCTCAGTCTTCTTAAAACTCCAAACTTTTTCGACAACTTTTTGGCTAAGATGTCAAGGCGTGTTGACCAAGTCAAATTAATAAATATCAAAAAAGCACCTAACAAAGTCGAGAAGGCAATGCCAAATAGTGAGAATTCCCATCGGAACGATTGCGAACCCTACACCTCAAACAATTATCAATTTTTACCCCTAAAAGCTCTGCTGATTTAACTGTTTCTAAAACGACATCTCCTATTTGAATTTTTAACGTCTTAAATCTCGACAATTTCTGACATGTACAAATAAGCATAAATTGTGTTTTCTTCAAATTTATGGTGAATTTATTATTTTCCATCCATTTCAAGGCATTCATAAGATCTGTGAGCTTCTTAATGATAATGAGTTAAACAAGATCCTGATGATAATCTTAACAGCACTCACAATAGAGCACAAAGCTGAGCATCGATGGACCCCTAACAAGCTAGAGGTGGGACCATGTGCCCGGGAGGAGTAAGCATCCCCTGTTTGGCTAGCCACATCCGCCGTCGATGTTCACGAATGAAAATGAAATCAATATCTAAAATAAATGCACTGTCTGAGGTTATGTCCATATAGAAAGTGCTATTGCGACCATGTCAGGGAAAATATTCAAAACACTTACTGTCAAACTTTTTTACGAGCTCTTTTACGAATAACATCTACAGATTTGTCACATACATGTTGTGAAGTATCATCAGCATATATGGGTAGCATATCAATGTTCTCAACAATCTGGATATTCGTTGACAAATAAAATAGACCCCTGTGGTAATCCTATAGTCACACTTTGTTTGACATTTTATGATAAGACCTTTGTCTGAGAGGAATTCATAAAAGAAATTAGAAACATGTCTTTCAATAATTTTGCTAACAATCGTTAAACTGACACTGGGCGATAATGATTAACAAAATGCTTGTCGCCGGATTTGAAAAGCAGGGTAACTCTTGCTCTTTTTCGATCATTTTCGCTCATTCCAAGTGGGATAACTCCTGCTGACATAAAGTTCTATTCGCAGGGATTTTTTAGGGTCTGTAGGGGCCGTAAATCGAGAATTTTTTTTCCAATTTATGTATCATTAAGTGGAAGTAAAGCGAAAATAGAACATACATGCTGTGTTAGTTAACTCTAGGAGGGATTCAAAATATAAACGATTGATATGATAGGGGTAATTTGCATGAATACATCTTTTTGTTGTTTGAAGTTTATTTCCCAATTTAGGCTAAAATGTTGCAAAATTCCCAATTTCATCGGCCCAGGCCCCTGACATCAGGGGCTAGAGAAAAAACCCTGATTCGTTACTGCAAATGTGATCAATTAGGGTCCTTGTATCAGTCGTTTCACATGTTGCTTCGTTTATTTGTTGATGGAGGTTATGTGTTTCCATACGGTTTTTCATTCGATTATCCCTGAACTGATCCACATTAAAATCTCCCTTGAAAATTCTATTTTCAACTGTTGCTGACATTGCTTCAACCGCTAGTCCATAATCTTTATACCATTTAACATTGGAATCAGGTGATCGGTATACTACTCCGACTTAAACTTTGGGAGAGTTATTTTGTTTTATGTCCAACATAAGCATTTCAATGTTTTCATATGATAAAACATTTGTATAAATTGTCCCTTTTTTCTTTGGCGTACACAGGAACGCCTCCACAATGCTGATTAATTCTTAACAGCCAATAACCTTTTATCCTTGTCTGAATCTTCAATTATGCTGTTATTACTGCAACCGGGTCTGATTTTAGATACCCGTTCTCTTACACTTTAGCTGTTGAACTCCTGGATAAGTATCAAATCTTCTTATATAGGGCAGAAATCTACAACCCTGCTGTTAATGAAAGTTGATGTAAACGTGAAAAAAGGTATAAGGCACGGTCCATTTGATATTCTGAGGGGGGGGGGCTTTGGGTTTTTTTCGAAAAAAAATAATTTTGCTCTGAATTTTGATGAAAAAAATAAATTTGCTTATGGTGTGACAGAAAAAAATAATCTTGCTCTTACAAATTATCTGAAATTGAAGAATTACCATAAAATTTTGCTAAAATTCTTGAAATTTTTCTGGCTCGCTTCGCTCGCCGTAGTTTTCAGTCTATCAAAATTTTTTGGCTCGCTTCGCTCGCCATAGTTTTCTATCAATCATTATTTACTAATGTCAAAGTTCATATATTTGAAGATATCAAAAGTGTTAGCAACATATTATGTATAACTATTAATACATGTTGCATGTATCCCATTCAGTCTAATTTTATGTTCTTGTAAGCTTGGAAGGAACTTCAGTTATTCACCAATTTACAATTCTACATTTTAAAAATTGTCTAGAAGACCTTCCCCACTGATCCAGTCTTATATTCATGTACCTTGCACAATGTATATAAATTTTGTTTATTTAGAATTGTATTATAAAAACCTTTTATCTCTCTATTTAAAATTGCATAAAAATAAAGTATATATTAATATTAAGAGTTTTGAGTAAAAAAAAAATAATTTCTATTGATAAAACACAAACATTCTTAATATATATGCACATCACTTTGTTAAAAAAATTTCCTTGCTCTGACTTTGCAAGAAAAAAATAATTTTGCCCCAGTCCATGGCGAGAAAAATAATCTTGCTCCGACAAGAAACCCAAGCCCCCCCAGAATATCAAATGGACCGTGCCTAACGACAAATAAAGATAACAACAAATAAAGATAACAACAAATAAAGATAAGAAGTTCGATCAACTTCGGTTGATCATCTGTCTCTTCAACGCATTCGACAATTTCTGTCATCAAAAACTCTTGAAATTTCTTAAACATGGGTCCTGTAGCATCATATCCCACACATCCTGCTACGTTTTTATGTATATTTTTGGACACAATATTTTTCAATCTTTGGCCATATTACATTGTTTAGATTGAGGATCACTGACGAGGGTTAAGTACCCGAAACGTGCATGTCCGGTCCATGCTGAAATTATATCTGTTCTTAAATGATGCTATTGAATATGAAGACGTTTAACATATAACAACGCGTGAAACATGACAGACAGCACTATGTATTTGTGAATTATATAAAAATATGGAATTTCAAAACTAAAATCTTGTAGCTGAATGTCCTCACACATTTTGCATGGATTAATTCTAAGACAAGAACAAGTGTAATCGGTTAGGAAATTGAGCAAATTTTGAACAAAGAAAAAAAAAACAACAAATCACTGTATGCGAAAGACTTCGAATTCGTCTGGCAAAGAAAAAAACAGCATTACGATTTAATTCCTCAAATATTTCTAATGTACATTTGCATAAGCTTTGTGTACCTATTTTACCGGGATTATATGTTAGCGGCCCTAAGACTGTGCGTACTCAAGAATACACTTAATCATGAATCTCTTACAGATTAATATGGGGAAAAAAGTCAAAACGCTAATTCATGATTACGCTAATATGTCAATTTACCGAATTCTACTCTGTTTCCCCTAAACTTAGTTGCGCTGAAATACGTACACATACAGATGTCCGATACATAAAAACAATTCGTTCAGATTGCAACATTAGCCATTATTATCTTTGCATACCAGTTTTTACCAAGATACTTCCCAAAAGGTGTTGACATGGTATATCTTAGGGGTACGTTTTGGTTACCATTCACCCACACTTTAATATCTTTACCAACTTACCATGGAAAAGTATGCAGCAATGAGTCATCGCAAAACTGTGGAAAAGAATAAGCAAGAAAAACAAACTTGCTGATCTGAAAACCATAAACCATAAAATTGAAATTTCCATCAATTTCGCTAATTTTCGCAATACCTCTACCTCTTATGTGCCAAAAATCACAAAATTTTGAAAAAAAATCATATGCAGTTATCGAAGAAAGAAAACTTGCAGTTAAATTGTTTGAACGTTCGTATACTTGATGTTAACCTAATTAAGTTAAAGCGTTGCATTTATGTCATGGACATTTAACCCTTACTTTGAAACTAACCAGAGGAACACAGAAACTTAAATTTGTATCTTGATCATGAATATTAAACAAAAATAAAGTCAATATTTATTTTCGTTTTTGATAACCTGTATCTCTCTTTTTAAATATATAAGTATTACAACCTTGGTATTAATCAAAGGAGCTTTCTCTGGTGCATATATTTAAGAAATATTGAAAAATTAATACATTCGTAAAAGAGCTCGTAAAAAAGTTTGACAGTAAGTTTTTTGAATATTTACCCTGACATGGTCGCAATAGCACTTTCTATATGGACATAACCTCAGACAGTGCATTTATTTTAGATATTGATTTCATTTTCATTCGTGAACATCGACGGCGGATGTGGCTAGCCAAACAGGGGATGCTTACTCCTCCCGGGCACATGGTCCCACCTCTAGCTTGCTAGGGGTCCATCGATGCTCAGCTTTGTGCTCTATTGTGAGTGCTGTTAAGATTATCATCAGGATCTTGTTTAACTCATTATCATAAAGAAGCTCACAGAAGATCTTATGAATGCTTTGAAATGGATGGAAAATAATAAATTCACCATAAATTTGAAGAAAACACAATTTATGCTTATTTGTACATGTCAGAAATTGTCGAGATTTAAGACGTTAAAAATTCAAATAGGAGATGTCGTTTTAGAAACAGTTAAATCAGCAGAGCTTTTAGGGGTAAAAATTGATAATTGTTTGAGGTGTAGGGTTCGCAATCGTTCCGATGGGAATTCTCACTATTTGGCCTTGCCTTCTCGACTTTGAGACAGAATAAATGTTAGGTGCTTTTTTGATATTTATTAATTTGACTTGGTCAACACGCCTTGACATCTTAGCCAAAAAGTTGTCGAAAAAGTTTGGAGTTTTAAGAAGACTGAGAAGTTTTATGTCAAATGATGAGTTATTGAAAATCAATGATTGTATTGTTTTTCCTCATTTAAACCTCAACTTTTAAGCCAATGAAAATCCTTGTTACATGCAAAATTAAATTATTTTGTTATATCTTGCAGTGCACTCTGGTTTAATTTAACACCAAATCTTATAAACTGTACAATATTAGGCAGTTTTAAACAGATGTATCTGGAAGAGTATTTTAAAAGATAATTTAATTGCTTTTAATACCTGAATATGTATTATTTTATTGTCTGTGATGCGTAGTTTCAAGTCAAGGACAGATTATTACGTTATATTTTCTTCTTTTTATATTTCACGGTATCAACATCTCAATTTTATGAAACATTACTAATTATGTATATATTTTTATGTATGTTAAACGTTCTTATTATTTATTTGTGCATATATGTATATAATGCAGGACCACAATGTAAACAAGTTGCAGGACTAAATGTGTTTATCTCGTTGAAATAAAGGAATTTATATTATTAAAGCAACACACCACCAAATCACCCGATCCGAAAACACAGAGAAGAGGAGTACAGTGAGAGCGAAAAAAGACCTACCACGTAGAATCATTTAAAACAAAAGACTAAAGATTGTCTAACTAGACCAATGTGTTACAGGGTTTCGACTAAGGACGGTCATCAGCTACGCAAGTAGCAAATGCTGTGGTTATCCGACTTACGTTCGCACATCCCTCACACTTTTCTGGTTACCAAACGATTTCGAAGAACGCACTATTGTCGTGTTAAGTTACATCCTCGCTGTCAAATGACCATACCAACAAGGCCGCAAAACGCAGGGACCCAAGCAACACAGATGGATATGGAAATGGATATAAAAGGGGAAGGGGGACGGGCGTCATACAGTCCGTGCCCTGCCAGCTGTAGTGAACTCATGCATTTTATCAACCGAGGAGTCCGACTGACATTCAATCTGACTGAAATAAAAGAGTATTAATTGGCAGCTTCTGATCTGGACAAGGATTTGTGAAGTACATGGAACATAAAAACTACGTGGTAATCTTTGAATTTGCCAGCATTTGTAAAGCTTGCTTCTTGTATTATGTCCTACAATATGAAAAGAACTGTATTTAATAAAATTGATTCATTTATACATGGTCTATATCATAATGCCCTTTCAAAACTTTACATATCATCAGAAAATTTAGCTGCAATTCATTGATTGTAATAGCTACATTTATAAACTGTTGATTAGTTAATAACTAGATTCTGACATCATATTATGATTGCAGCCAGTAAATGCTGAATTATAAATGAAGACATGGTTTTCTATTGAACCCTAAAATCAGCAAATATCGTCCGCAAATGATATCATTAGAATCAGGTTATTTCCTTTCTAATTCAAACTCCAATTTAGGCGACGACGGCTGTCACAAACAATCCCAATTTGAGCACACCTTTCCGTCGCAACAGAGAAGAGTTCTGGATAAAAAATCTTAACACTGCAGCGCCCTATGGGTGCAACGATAACATCAGCACTATAGGAAACTTAACAAGTCCCGGTTGTCAATCGGTAAATGTGACTAGCTTATTCAACAGACAACAAAGAAGACCTCGAAGTCATGGCATTCGAAAATACAATAGGCCTGAGATACATAGTTTCTCCTTCGATGACTTGGTTCCATTTTTGAATGAGCCTCTAGGCCTGCATTATATTCGCACCAAATTATACTCTGTTCCTTTACGGAAGTTGCACGAAATCTACGATTATACGAAGAACCTCACATATACCGATACACGTTCCCCAGAATACAGACTACAAGGAGTCATATTGGACATTTCTACTTTTCGTTTATTTCAAGCAGTTAGATCAGATAAATCAGAGGAGAAAACAAACCGCCCTTTCATTAAAGTAAGATTTGCAAACAAAGGTATTGATAACTTGAATCTTGGTCAAATTTTGAATCACAAAACTGTCACAGAAAAAATCCCACCATATTTCAAAAGAAAAGAAACTCCTTGTATTTCCTATAGCTACACACCAACAGTTGCATCTAAAATTTACAATTACAAACGATTCCTGCAGTGTATTGATTTAAGTAATCCCTCACTACATCCACTTCCCTGCGAATGTTCTTCATCGGATTTCAACTACTCTCCTTCTGGACACGTTATTACTGGTGACCTTAGTATAGTCAAGAACGACAAGTTGAGAGAATTGTTAAAAAAGGGTCGCAAATACAGAGAAAGTATGTCCTTAACATGGAACCAAAATGTCAAAATTATCATGGACTCTTGTGAGGAATATGCAAGACGTTGGGCAAAGAAAGAGGATGTACAGCTCGACACCCTTTCCGAATGGATAAAATCAATCAGAGGGTTACTTTTATCTAGAATTAACCGATTAAAATCAACTGTGAACACCAGATTCGTGTCTATATTTAAAGACCCTAATGTTATCACAGAGCTCACCTACCTCCAAGAACATTATGTCATCACACCAGCGGACAAAGCCTCAAATAATTACACATTTACTTGCAAAAAGTACTATTTCGACAGTCTAGTTAAAGAGTTGGGTTTAAATTCGACACCTGGAAATCCCACTTACACCCCAACAAACCTTTCTGCCTCTGAAATAATAGATAACCACAAATCAGCTCTTACTTCCTTTGGCTTCGACACTACCAATTTAGATTTAGATTTACCATACTTGTACTGCATACCTAAAATGCATAAGAATCCGTTCAAACAACGTTTCATCGCTGGTTCCTCAAAATGTTCTACCAAATCTGTATCGATCTTACTCACCAAAGTTTTATCTGAAATCAAATCTGGGCTTCAAAAATATTGTTCGACAGTGTATTCTCGCAGTGGTATCAACCAGATGTGGATTTTAAAGAATTCGAAGGAACTTTTAGAACATCTGAAATCCTCTCATTTTAGTAGAGTCCATTCGATCAAAGCCTTTGATTTTTCGACACTTTACACTACAATTCCACATTCTAAATTGAAAGAAAGACTCGCAAAAATTATAAGTAATGCGTTTACAAGTAAGAACGGTAATCGCAAATACAAATTTATTGTTGTTAACTATGACAAAACCTACTTTGTAAAAGAAAAGTCCGATTCTGAAAATAAGTACACTGAAACAGACATTATTCAGATGTTAAACTTTCTGATCGACAACATTTTTGTGGTGTTTGGAGGAAAGGTCTTCCAGCAAATTGTCGGAATTCCAATGGGGACCAATTGTGCCCCACTCCTTGCCGACATTTTCCTTTACTCGTACGAAGCTGAATTCATTCAATCTCTGGTCTCTGAAGGGAAAAGATACTTAGCTTCTGACTTTAACTTCACTTACAGATACATAGACGATGTGTTGTCCATCAATAATCCAAAATTCGCGGATTACCTGAGCAGTATCTATCCTTCGGAGCTTGAAGTCAAAGAAACCACAGAGACAAATAATTCAGCATCCTATTTGGACATAATGTTGTCCTACGACACTGATGGTCACATGAACACCTCACTCTATGACAAACGTGACGACTTCAATTTCAGCATTACAAACTTTCCTTTTCTGAGTAGCAACATCCCTTCATCGCCTGCTTATGGCGTGTTCATATCTCAGTTGATACGCTATGCCAGAGCAAGTACCAAATATACGGATTTTGTTCTGAGATCTAGGCGTCTTTCAGATAAGCTTCTCAGTCAGGGATATGTTTGTGACCGACTAACATCGTCACTGAGGAAGTTCTACGGCCGATATGGGGAACTCGTCATACACTATGATGTTCCACTCTCAAGAATGGTGGATGATATTCTGTCATAGACCATTTGAACCATCCAACCAAAGATTGTACTCTATATCTTCCAAAATGGAAGTAACCGGATGTGACAGTTCTACCGAATTGAAGCGACGGGTGTTGCATGCAAGCAGGAGATGCTTACTCTTCCTGGGTACCTGGTCTCACTCCCCTATCGGGAGTTCGCTTCTTTTCATATGGTGGAGGTTTTTGTTTGTTTGCTTTGGTTCCTGTTTTGTCCTGATTTTGTATGCCTTCGGTTTCTGATTTTTGAATTATCGATTTTGTGCTGTATACAGGGATATGGTCATTATCCATATTTGTCATTGTCACTGTTGACAACGATTGTCATCGTCACTGGCAAGAAATTTTCATCAATATATTTATCGAGAAAAGTACTGAATTTGACAAGTTTTCATGGAGCTAATTTTACATGCAATCAGGAGCCGCTGACTCTCCCCGCGCACCTGGTCTCGCTTCGGAATGTTGTTCATTCCGGGATTAGCAACCGTTCCAATGGGAATTCAAAAGATTATGCCTTCTCGACGTTGAGACTGAATAACTGATAGGTACTTCTTTGATGTTTAGTACCACAGGTATGAAAACATGCCATATTAGCATTGTACCCTAACAGCAATAACATTATCATTTTAATGCCGCTACTAAGGAGCATACAAGTAATTAAATTCGAGATGATTCGGAAGACGCATTTAAATTGGCTTTGCAACTATATCAAACCTCCTATATAACAGGAACCTCTATACCAATGCAAACAGGGAGCAGCAAAACTCGTTCGATGAAAGACATTGATTCTGTACTTGAAGAATAATTTAAGGTATTCTCAAAATTTGATTATCAAATTGAATGTCAGATAATTTCTCACATTATCCTTTCATAATCGGAATGAAAAGTACTCTTATACTACCCTGTTTCGCCTGTGATGCATAGATCGATCGTCTGGTCTGACACATATCTAGAACAATGATGTAATTATAACACGTAGCATCAATGGAACAACTTTCACCCGGTCTGGTTGGTGAAGGAATGTCATGCACCATCAGCTTATCCTGGTCTTCAAATATTGTAGGTTGGACAACACTTAATAACGCTTTTTTATGACAAATTGTTGAAAGGATCGACGTGTAGGGCATTGAATGATTGTGTATCATTGTACCGGGTAAAGGATAACGTTTACGCACCGATTATTTAAGGAATGTTTCTAAAAATGATTTGTTGGTTACGAGAAATAAACTCAAAAACAGATGCACAAACGGTATAATTCGCGTAGCCATGAAGGGAAGAACTGAGCGAGTTTGAGAGAGTGCTACAGACATTTCATGGGAATTTGGGGGTTGGGAGCCTCCTTCTTAGAGATCTTGGAAAGTGACGACAGTGTAGCGCTGATTTTCCGTTTTTGATTTCCTGAGCAGATTATGTTGTAACTCCTCACACTCGCCTCATTCCTATGGCCACTCATATACATTATGTGCCTAACTTCGAACCCCGCATCATTCATTCCTTGAAATTTGATACTGTTTCACGGATCTGCTGATGAACCATATGTCGTGCGACGAAGGACTTTTCAATGCATCTTTGGAGCAGTGATTGAACAAACTTACGGCCTCTGAAGATGTTTTGGAAAGCAGTAACTTAAGTGATGCGACGGAAAATTTTTCTGTATTTGTAGCATACATTCGCTTGTCCGCGAATTCCTCCCTGGCAGCCAGCCCTCTTTGACGGGCCTTTTCCTTCGTCTCATGGTTGGGAACAGCATACTCCGGCCATTTCAAACGACGTAAAAGTCGAATGACGAAGAGTTGAGCTGTTCGTGAAACTTCAAACATCGTGTAACAAAGTGGAGTCCCAAGTCGTACCAAACCTTTATCGCAGTTTGACAGGATTATGATTTCCTAGGAACGAAAAATTTTCTAAAGATTACATCTTTATGTTTTGTAGTATGAGATACTCCATTACGCATGTTCTGTTTCAGCTTGCTCTATAGAACGTTATTTGCATGTCTGAAGGTTCATCCGATCACGATGTCTTTATTTTTCATCCAAACCCCGCAAGTGACGATTGATTCCAGGGGGCAAAGATTTCAGTGTGTTTTTGTGATATTCTGCGGCCAAATTTTCATTTAGACCTTCAATACATTTTTCACTATTCCGTCCTTTTCAATTGTTGAAAAATCTACCAGTTGACCATTGCATTCCTAAATCCAGTTAAAAATTTTTATTGTGCAATGATTAAGGATTGTTTTATAGAAAATTTTCAATATCTACTATATCTTTCTACTTTCTTTAAATATGTTGATATTCATTTTTAGCTCTACTGGACAATGACCAGTCGAGCTTATGCCATCGCCATGTGTCCGTCCGTCTTTTTAATGTTTGGTATTATTTTTTTTTTCCCGGTAATCGAAGATTCGGGAACATTTAGCTTTTGGCCTGTTTGTTTGTCCGCAAAAATGTGTTTGCTTGCAAAATAATTAGCCACTGCCATAAGTTTTGAATGATAAGTTGATTTCATATTTCACATGTGTGTTCCTTGTGACAAACCTTAGTATTCATTGACAGCATCACTTTTTACATTGTGACCTTGACCTTGGAATTTGACCTACTTTTAAAAAACGTTAACCTGAGTTGTAATTTTTGTATGGTAAGTGATATGTCTTTCATAATTTACATTTACATTTCTTTTGACAACACCTTTCCATGGATACCAAAATTTTTGACCTTGCAGTTTAACCTATTTTAGAAAAAAACTTGAACCTAGGCTAAATATTTAAATGATACATACATTCTTTGTAAATTTAGCGTTTGGCTTGTATAAGCAATTGTGGAAATGTTAAAGAGTTGTATCGATATCAATGCGGAGAAAAGACGATGAACTTTTGTGTGATTTACCCTTAAGTTTCCCTCAAATACACTTTCATGAGCAACAGAGATGTGTTACACTTTAGACAAGGAACTGCATGGTTTTTGAAGTTGCAAATGAAAGGCAATAGCTCCTTTTCTAGAAAATTGAAATATATGTTTTGTGTTTTCAAACCAGTTGCGAATGAAAGCGATTCAGAGGATTCGCATTCACGAGAAAAGATTTACGGACAGACAGATGGATGGACACCGGACACAGGGCAATTGCATAAGCTCGACTGGTCTGACGAGACTGTAGCTCTCCTGGTAGTTTTGTTTAATTCATTGACAAATGAAATTGATACATACAAATATATAAGTATATCAAGTTCCATATTTCTTAAAGCATAGACCATAAGAAGTAGAGGCTATTTTTATAAGTAGTACAGCACAACAACATATCCATTAAACTGCAACTACAATATCACACTTATAATTCATAATTTATAATATTGAAGGTATAGTATTTCAAAAACATACACAACAGCCATTTGCTAAGACCCTGGGGACTTCTCAAACAAAATATCAGGTGCACAACTATACCACAGACCCATCACATTGCAAAAAGAATCTACTCTCTATCAATTATAGTGTCAGAGGAGCTGCAAGCACAAGATTACAGAGAGTCATGAATAAGAAAATGACCACACACAATTTCTAAGACCTTGAGGGTCAGGGAGTCAAACAAAATGACAGGTACACAACTAGACCACAGACCCATCATTTTGCAAAAAAATATCTCCCTCCGTCATTTATGGTGTCATAGAAAATATAAGCACGAGATAACATAGAGTTATTTAGGAGAAATGACCACACCCATGTCTAAGACCCTTGGGGTCAGGGGATCAAACAAAATATCAGATGCACAACTATACCACAGACCCATCACATTGCAAAAAGAATTAACTCTCCATCATTTATATTGTAAGAGGAGTTGCGAGCACAAGATTACATACACCCGGTCTGGTTGGTGAAGGAATGTCATGCACCATCAGCTTATCCTGGTCTTCAAATATTGTAGGTTGGACAGCACTTAATAACGCTTTTTTATGACAAATTGTTGAAAGGACGTGTAGGGCATTGAATGATTGTGTATCATTGTACCGGGTAAAGGATAACGTTTACGCACCGATTATTTAAGGAATGTTTCTTAAAATGATTTGTTGGTTACGAGAAATAAACTCAAAAACAGATGCACAAACGGTATAATTCGCGTAGCCATGAAGGGAAGAACTGAGCGAGTTTGAGAGAGTGCTACAGACATTTCATGGGAATTTGGGGGTTGGGAGCCTCCTTCTTAGAGATCTTGGAAAGTGACGACAGCTAGTGTAGCGCTGATTTTCCGTTTTTGATTTCCTGAGCAGATTATGTTGTAACTCCTCACACTCGCCTCATTCCTATGGCCACTCATATACATTATGTGCCTAACTTCGAACCCCGCATCATTCATTCCTTGAAATTTGATACTGTTTCACGGATCTGCTGATGAACCATATGTCGTGCGACGAAGGACTTTTCAATGCATCTTTGGAGCAGTGATTGAACAAACTTACGGCCTCTGAAGATGTTTTGGAAAGCAGTAACTTAAGTGATGCGACGGAAAATTTTTCTGTATTTGTAGCATACATTCGCTTGTCCGCGATTTCCTCCCTGGCAGCCAGCCCTCTTTGACGTATTTTCCTTCGTCTCATTTCAAACAACGTAAAAGTCGAATGACGAAGAGTTGAGCTGTTCGTGAAACTTCAAACATCGTGTAACAAAGTGGAGTCCCTAGTCGTACCAAACCTTTATCGCAGTTTGACAGGATTATGATTTCCTAGGAACGAAAAATTTTCTCAAGATTACATCTTTATGTTTTGTAGTATGAGATACTCCATTACGCATGTTCTGTTTCAGCTTGCTCTCTAGAACGTTATTTGCATGTCTGAAGGTTCATCCGAGCACGATGTCTTTATTTTTCATCCAAACCCCGCAAGTGACGATTGATTCCAGGGGGCAAAGATTTCAGTGTGTTTTTGTGATATTCTGCGGCCAAATTTTCATTTAGACCTTCAATACGTTTTTCACTGATCCATCCTCTTCAATTGTTGAAAAATCTACCAGTTGACCCTTGCATTCCAAACTCCAGTCTAAAATTTTTATTGTGCAATGATTAAGGATTGTTTTATAGAAAATTTTCAATATCTACTATATCTTTCTACTTTCTTTAAATATGTTGATATTCATTTTTAGCTCTACTGGTCAATGACCAGTCGAGCTTATGCCATCGCCATGTGTCCGTCCGTCTTTTTAATGTTTGGTATTATTTTCTTTTTCCCGGTAATCGAAGATTCGGGAACATTTAGCTTTTGGCCTGTTTGTTTGTCCGCAGAAATGTGTTTGCTTGCAAAATAATTAGCCACTGCCATAAGTTTGGAATGATAAGTTGATTTCATATTTCACATGTGTGTTCCTTGTGACAAACCTTAATATTCATTGACGGCATCACTTTTTACATTGTGACCTTGACCTTGGAATTTGACCTACTTTTAAAAAACGTTAACCTGAGTTGTAATTTTTGTTTGGTAAGTGATATGTCTTTCATAATTTACATTTACATTTCTTTTGACAATACCTTTCCATGGATACCAAAATTTTTGACCTTGCAGTTTAACCTATTTTAGAAAAAAACTTGAACCTAGGCTTAATATTTGAATGATACATACATTCTTTGTAAATTTAGCGTTTGAGTTGTATAAGCAACTGTGGAAATGTTAAAGAGTTGTATCGATATCAATGCGGAGAAAAGACGATGAACTTTTGTGTGATTTACCCTTAAGTTTCCCTCAAATACACTTTCATGAGCAACAGAGATGTGTTACACTTTAGACAAGGAAATGGTTTTTGAAGTTGCAAATGAAAGGCAATAGTTCCTTTTCTAGAAAATTGAAATATATGTTTTGTGTTTTCAAACCAGTTGCGAATGAAAGCTAATAGCTCTTTTTCTAGAAATGTTTTGTATTCAGTAGATATATACTGGTTATTATGTTGTTGTTTATTAAATTATAAGGAATGATTTGAAAATTGTGTTGGTTACGGAAAATAACCTTAATAGCAATCCAAGGAATGCTTGTGTCGCCTGCGAAGCGGTTTGATTATTATTCTAGAAAGTGGAACAAAATTATTGGTATCAGTAGAAAAGTCTTGTCAAATGAAATTCATTTGAAATATGAGACCTCTTAATTACAAATTATCATTTCATCTTATCTCATTTTATCATGGTCATTCTCAAATTTTCAGAAATGAGTGTCAATCATCTAGGTCAAGGTCACTACGTAAAAATTGGTAACAAAAAGGTGTCATCATAAGAAATATTTAAGACCTATCACCTACCAGTTAAAAGATATATACAACCATAGAAAAGAAGGTCAAATAGCTAGGTAAAGGTCAAAAGGTGAAAAATTATGGTATGTGTAGAATGGCATTGTTACAAGAAAAATACATGTGAAATATCAAAGCCCTATCACCTACCAATCAAAAGATATAGCCAATATTACTTTTCTTGAAAATTAGGTCAAATATCTAGATCAAGGTCAAAAGGTCAAATATTAAGGTCTGTGTAGAAAGGTCTTGTCACAAGGAATACACATGTGAAATACCAAAGCCCTATCACTTACCAATCAAAAGATATATCCATTCTTAATTTTTTGGAAAAGTAGGTCAAATATGTAGGTCAAGGTCAATAGGTCAAAAATTATGGTATGTGTAGGAAGGTCTTGTCACAAGGAATACACATGTGAAATATCAAAGCCCTATCACTTACCAATCAAAAGATATAGCGAATCTTATCTTTTTTCCAAAAGTAGGTCAAATATCTAGGTCAAGGTCACAAGGTAAAAAATTATGGTATGTGTAGAAAGGTCTTGCCACAAGGATTGCACATGTGAAATATCAAAGTCCTAACACTTACCAATCAAAAGATATATCCATTCTTAATTTTTTTGAAAAGTAGGTCAAATATGTAGGTCAAGGTCACTAGGTCAAAAATTATGGTATGTGTAAGAAGGTCTTGTCACAAGGAATACACATGTGAAATATCGAAGCCTTATCACTTACCAATCAAAAGTTATGGGCTGTGACACCCAAAGTGTGACAGACAGACAGACGGACGGACTGACAGACGGACGGACAGACGGACAGACGGACAACGGACAAAGTGATCCCAAAGTGTCGCTGTTCTTCGCAGGCGACACAAAAAAACAGATGCACAAATGCGAACTATACTGTTTGTGCGTCGGTTTTGTAAGGTTATTTCCTTAACGAACGACATTTCTCAAGGTAGAGCACTGAAATATTCTTGAGAGATCCAGGTTTAAATCCTGACATGATTTTACGTTACAAACTTGTAATTCAATAAAAAAAATAAGTGAGTGTCTACTGTCTAGCATGTTGGTCAGTTGTAAAACTAGAGTTTGCTGTTCTCGGCTACATTTTCTTTTCAACCAAATGTGCAATCCTGTAGTTTGCAAGATGTGTGCTTATACACGTAACTACAGGTGAAAAGATGTCTGCTTTTATGTGCTTCTTGTAGGTGCATGTTTGTATGTGTGTATGTATTATATGTAGAAAAATAAATAAATAAAAAAGTTGCTGTTGTTGAAATGCATGTGTTTGTCATTTAAACTGTTACATAATGCATTTTATCACTTTGTTTAGTCCTGTGTTGTATGGCCTTGGCCATGTTTTGGTGCATTTTGAAATAATAATGATATAAAAAATAATTATTCCTTCGGTCCTTTTTTGTGCGAATAGCACGTACGTATCAATCGCCAGATTTTTTTTTCAAGCAGGAGTGCCCTATCTACTGAGTATGTATAAACGATGCAACTCTGTTTACTTTGATCTGCTTCATGAAGCGTCGTGATGGGTATAAAGTCTGATCACTGAGGAGGGTTAAATACCCAAAACGTACATATCTGGTCAAAGCTGCAAATTTATCTGTTCTGAATTGATGCTATTGAATATGAAGACGTTTAACATTTGTATCACTAGGCGAGTGTCTCTGTTGGTTGACCAGGTGTCCCCGAGGGCACATGCAGTCAAGTTCGATCCACTTCGGTTGAACGTCTATTCAACGCATTCAAAAATTTCTGTAACCAAAATTTCATAAACGTGGGTCCTGTGGCATCATATTCCATCCATCCTGTTACGTCTTTCGGTACATTTTGGATGAAACTTTGACACTATTTGGTCAAATTACATTGTTTAGAGGATCACTGACGAGGGTTAAATACCCGAAACGTGCATGTCTGGTCCATGAATTTATAGACGTTTAACATCACCTCTGTGTATACATGACTTCATGTTACTGGTTAGAGAATAGATGCTTATTCCTGAAAGCACCATTGAGTATACATCACTAAATGTCACTGGTCAGACAGTAAATGTTTACTCCTGACATCATCACTGTATATACATCACAACATGTCACTGGTCAGACAGTAAATTGCTTACCCCTGTCATCATCACTGAATATACATCACCACATGTCACTAGTCCGACAGTAGATGCTTACTCCTGACATCATCACTGTATTTGCATCACAACATGTCACTGGTCAGACAGTAGATGCTTACCCCTGTCATCATCACTGAATATACATCACCACATGTCACTAGTCCGACAGTAGATGCTTACTCCTGACATCATCACTGTATTTACATCACAACATGTCACTGGTCAGACAGTAGATGCTTACCCCTGTCATCATCACTGAATATACATCACAACATGTCAGTGGTCAGACAGTAGATGCTTACTCCTGACATCATCACTGTATATACATCACAACATGTCAGTGGTCAGACAGTAGATGCTTACATCTGACGGCATCACCGTTTATACATCACAACATGTCACTGGTCAGACAGTAGATGCTTACTCCTGACATCATCACTGTATATACATCACAACATGTCAGTGGTCAGACAGTAGATGCTTACTTCTGACGTCATCACCGTTTATACATCACAACATGTCACTGGTCTGACAGTAGATGCTTATTCCTTACATCACCACTGTGTATACATCACTACATGACACTGGTCAGACAGTAGATCCTTACTCCTGACAACACCACTGTGTATACACCACTACATGTCACTGGTGAGACGGTTGATGCTTACTCCTGGCATCATAACTGTGTACTTTACATCAGTATATGTGACTGGTCAGAAGGTAGATATTTTTAATAAGTGTTCCAAGTCTTTACCTTCTTGAAGAAAACTTCAAACCAATTTTAATGCACCATACCGTTTTTATTTCTCATATCAGCACTGTGTTTACATCACAATGAAATTTATTCAATTACAAATCAATTTTTATATTTCTTTTTCCAATTAAGAAATGACTGTCTTACTTTTGGTGTTCATGGGTGTATAATTCTGGTTGGTCACGTGCAAATTTGCATGTGTCCAAGCAGAATTATACACCCATGAACACCAAAAGTAAGAAGTCATTACTTATATTTACATTTATTCTAATTATCGGTCATTTTTATTTACATGAACATCGTACATTTTGCCTGTAACAGCGTCAAATGTATCTTAACTTTGGTAAATTCTCCCTACATGCAAAACTTGAACGCGACGTCACAATAGCAACCCAAGTTATTGGAATATAATTCTTGTTGCCTAATGGGCGTTCAACATGGGGAATCTACTAGTAATGTAAATATTAATGTATATGTAACACTTGAAATCAAATAAATTTAAAATGATTGAAGGCCTATTACTTGTATTTCAAGTAAAATTCTTCATTTACATCATTATCATCATCAGTAACAAAATTGAATACATTTGACCATATACATGTATACTGTATGTGTACTTATTTCAGCGCAACCAAATTTTAGCAGAAACAGGTTAAAATAGGACAAATTGACATATTAGCGTAATCATGAATTAGTGCACCCGACTTCTTTTCAGCCTTAATCTATAAAAGTTCAATAATTTAGCGTAATCTTGAATTAGCTCACTCTTTATAGCACTAACTCTGCTGAAATATGAATCCTTCTAAAATAAGTACACATACAGTATATCAAATTTCACAATGTAATTGAAGAAAACATATAAAACTAGACATGCTAGTGTCACTTTTTTAAAAATGCCAATTTGATAACTAAGATTTGTGTTTTGTAAAATTTCTGTGTTCAAAGGTAAAACCTCTGTCATAAATTGTCAGACCTCAACCATATGATAAATTAAACCTATTTTTTAAATGACCATGTTAGTGGTATATATCCCATTGGGCACATTTTGCAGTGAAATGCTCTTTTTTTAAGTTCAAGGACAATAAATTTGTCAAAATTGTCAGAACATTATTTCAATTCAAAGTCATAAAATGGTACAGCTGTATAGCAAATATGATTTGAATCCATTAAACAGACTCAATGAAAAAATGTGAAAAAAAAAATTGGAAAGAAGGAATTATAAAGTAGAAATGAAATTATGGAAAGCAACAGAATATGCTTATAGTCATAAAGAGAAATAAAACCTGATTGAACAAGATGGTTAAGTGGATATATCCAGACCTCAGTCAATACATGTGTGAAAATTTACTTTCTAGCTCAAAAGGCATTATGATGATGAAAAAAATCTAATATTCAAAATTTGCCCTACACCATTGACTTCAACATGAGTACATTCATCCTTAGTTATAAGCAATCATGTGTGAAATGCAATCATCATACTATTATCTCAAAAGGCAATGCAGTTCTGGAGGATGGGATGACAGAATCTTACATTAAAAATTTTACCTTGACATGTCTTTCAACCTCAAAATGAATAGGAGTTATCCTATTGTCATCTTGTTGAACAGAAGTTGTTTAAATGATAAAAGCAATCCAAGGAATGCTTGTGCCAACTGCTAAGTGGCTTATTCTTAAAAACTAAATCAAATATGTAGGTCGAGGTCACTTGGTTCAAAATTATTGCTATCAGAAGGAAAGAATTGTTGAATGAGATTAAAATGTGAAATATCAGACCTCTTAAAAGATTTTGGTCAATTTAAAATTTTGAGAAAAGAGGGTCAATCATATAGGTCAAGGTCACTACGATCAAAAATTTGATAAAAACAGAAAGGTCTCATCATAAGAACTACACGTGTGAAATATTAAAGCCATATTACTTACAATTCAAAAGATAAAGCCAGTCTTAATTTATTTGAAAAGGAGGTCAAATATCTATAGGTCAAGATCACTAAGTAAATTATAATGGTATGCTTAGCAAGGTCTTATTACAAAGAATAAACATCTGAAATATCATTGCCCTATCACAAACCAATCAAAAGATATAGCCAATCGGAACTTTTCTGAAAAGTAGGTCAAATATATAGGTCAAGGTCACAAATTATGGAATGTTTAGAAATGTCTAGTTGCAAGGAATAAATGTGTGAAATATCAAAGTCATATCACTTACCAATCAAAAGATATCGCCAATCTGAATTTTTGAAAAAGTAGGTCAAATATCTAGGTCAAGGTCAGTAGATAAAAAATAATGGTATATGTAGAAAGGTCTTTTCACAAGAATATATATGTGAAATATCAAAGCCCTATCACTTGCCAATCAAAAGTTATGGGCTGTGACACCCTCAGCGTGACAGACAGACGGACAGATGACAAGTGATCACTAAGTGTCAGTATGCTTTGCAGGCGACACAAAAATGGAGAGTGATATCCTTTGGGAACCAGTTTGTCTACAGACAAATAGAAAAATAACAACCCTGATACAAAAAGACGGTCTGTCAACAGTCTTGACTTATGGTGGGAGAAGCTATCTCCTTTTTACTTTAGGCCTTTGTTAAGATGATTTTGAACTTGGATGGACTTTGATGAAGTGAGTATAAAGAAGGGGTCCCTGAAAAATGCGAAACGAAACAAAAACGAAACGAAACAAATCGAAACGAAACGAAACAAATCGAAACGAAACGAAACGAAAGAAATCGAAACGAAACGAAACAGATCGAATTGAAACGAAACAAATCGTTTCAAAACGAAACATAAAACACCGCTAAAGACGGTATGGCCGGATTGCAAAGTAAGTTTTTGTCACCAACTGGGTCAAGTTCAATAGGTCAAATAATACAGCATAAATTGAAAGGTTTTGTCAGAGGCAACCTACATGTATAAAATAAAGTTTCTACTGCATAAAGTTCCATAGATTTTGCTTAAACCAGGAACTTTAACCAAAATCTTTAACTAGGTCAAAGTCCAAGGTCAAGGTCACTAGGTCAAATGTTACGGCATAAATTGAAAGGTCTTGTCATGGGCGAGCTTCATTAATAATATAAAGTTTCTACTGCATACAGTACCATAGATTTTGCTTAAACCAGGAACTTTAATCAAAATCTTTGAGTAGGTCAAAGTCGAAGGTCAAGGTCACTAGGTCAAATGTTACGGCATAAATTGAAAGGTCTTGTCATGGGCAAGCTTCATGTATAATATAAAGTTTCTACTGCATATAGTTACTTAAATTTGCCTCAACCAGAAACTTAAACCAAAATCTTTAACTAGGTCAAAGTCCAAGGTCAAGGTCACTAGGTCAAATGTTACGGCATAAATTGAAAGGTCTTGTCATGGGCAAGCTTCATGTATAATATAAAGTTTCTACTGCATATAGTTACTTAGATTTTGCCTCAACCAGAAACTTTAACCAAAATCTTTAACTAGGTCAAAGTCCAAGGTCAAGGTCACTAGGTCAAATGTTACGGCATAAATTGAAAGGTCTTGTCATGGGCAAGCTTCATGTATAATATAAAGTTTCTACTTCATATAGTTACTTAGATTTTGCCTCAACCAGAAACCTTAACCAAAATGTTGACGGCAGACGGACGGACGGACAGACAGACAGACGGACGGACATCGTCAATCTATAGACCGGAATTGCTTTGCAATCCGGCCAAAAACGAAACAAAACAGATCGAAACGAAACAAAACATAAAACTTAAAGAAAATGAGAAAAAGAGGAAAAATCGCCGAAAACGAATATTCTAAGACAAGATCAGCATGTAATATTGCCTTAATCCAAGAGTTCTACATTTGTAAAAATGTTATGATCGCTGAGCGATATAGTCCCCTACCGGTGGCATATATCTATGTCCTGCAACTCTGCCAATGAATTACTCTTCAATTAAACATATATGAGTCAGGAAAACTGACAAAAACTGAATTGTGCAAGTCATCAAGGGGTATAACTTCTGGAAAAATAGGTCAAGCGTGACAAATGTCAGACTTGCTCTGTAACTATCCAAGTCTAAGGTGAGTATCAAATTTTACTTGCATATCTCTATTTGTTGCAGTAAAAAGTCTGGAAAACTGACAAAAACTATATTTTGCAAATCATCAAGGGGCATAACTCCTCGAAAAATTGGACAAGTGTGACAAAAGTCAAACCTGCTCTGCAACTATCCAAGACCAAGCTGGGTATCAAATTTCACTTGAATATCTCTATTTGTTACAGAAGAAAGTCAGGAAAACCGACCAAAACTGAATTTTCAAAGTCATCAAGGGGCATAACTCCTCGAAAAATAGGTCAAGCGTGACAAAAGTCAAACTTGCTCTGTAACTATTCAAGACCAAGCTGGGTATCAAATTTCATCTGAATATCTTCATCCGTTGCAGAAAAAAGTCCGGAAAACTGAAAAAAATGAATCTTCCAAGTCATCAAGGGGCATAACTCCTCGAAAAATAGGTCAAGCGTGACGAAAATTTAACTTGCTCTGTAACTATCCAAGACCAAGCTGTGTATCAAATTTCATCTGAATACCTTCATCCGTTGCAGAAAAAAGTCCGGAAAACTGAAAAAAAAACTGAATCTTCCAAGTCATCAAGGGGCATAACTCCTGGAAAAATAGGTCAAGCGTGACGAAAGTTAAACTTGCTCTGTAACTATCCAAGACCAAGCTGTGTATCAAATTTCATCTGAATATCTCTATCCGTTGCAGAAAAAAGTCCGGAAAACTGACAAAAACTGAATTTTCCAAGTCATCAAGGGGCATAACTCCTCGAAAAAAAGGTCAAGCGTGACGAAAGTTAAACTTGCTCTGTAACTATCAAAGACCAAGCTGTGTATCAAATTTCATCTAAATATCTCCATCCGTTGCAGAAAAAAGTCAGGAAAACTGATATTCGGACAGACGGACAGACAGACCAAGAGGAAACTAAGAGTCCCTTTCGGCGTTGCCGGTAGGGGACTAACTAGTGCCGAGAGGGTTTCTTGAAAGAGTCAAAGTTGACAATTAAAAAAAGTAAATGTCAAATGCCATTCATGTACTTAAGAGGAATAAAAGGGAGGGGATAGAAAACCACGCTATGATACCGTAATGAGATCATAAAACGGGGTGGGGGCACATTTCAGGAAAAAAAATCTTATCCTTTTTCAAACGAAATGTGCCCCCCCCCCCCCCAGTTTTTAATTGTTCTGATTTTTCTGATAAAATTTTCAAATACACATAACAGAACAGTTCCGTTTCCTCTGCGCTAGACTCCTCCCTGCTAAATAATATTTGCCCGACTATGACAGGGTTATTCATCCTATTCACTCTCCTTTAAAATGCAAGTGTGCTATATACCGTATATATTATGTTTTAATCGTCAACATTGATTCTTTAAAAAACCCTCCAGCCAAAAGAATTAACGGTTGAAGGCAATAATGAGGGGGTGGACAGGGACAAAGGGAGGGGAGAGAAAGGGGCGGGAGTAGGGAAGAAGGGGGTGAGAGGAGAGGAAAGGGGGCAAGAGGAGGGACAGATGATTGGGAGGGTAACAGTAACCCAAAAAAATTAGGAAACTACTTTTGATATAAATAATCTTGCTCTTATACGTTCATGTACATAATCTCAATTTTAAAAATTACCACGAAATTCATCTATATATACCTTAAAAAAATTTCCCGATCGCTTCGCTCGCCGCAATTTTCAATTCATTTTTCAAATACTTCAGGCTCGCTTCGCTCACCTTAGTTTTTCATCTAAACAGATCTATTTCTTTTTTCAAGGTTTAAAAAAGGAAATAACCCAAATAACTTCACTACTGCACCAATTTACACTTTAAAGTTTAAACATTTGTCTTGACCGCCCAAGACCCCCTCCCTCCACCGGGAGGGGGCAGGAGGAGAGTGGTACCCCCTGATCCTTCAATAAGATCTTGTCTTGAAATATTCGTTTTCGGCGATTTTCCCTCTTTTTCTCATTTTCTTTAAGTTTTATGTTTTGTTTTGTTTCGTTTCGTTCTGTTTCGTTTCGTTTCGATCTCTTTCGTTTCGTTTTGTTTTGTTTCATTTTGTTTCGTTTCGTTTTGTTTCGTTTCTATTTGTTCCGTTTCGTTTCGATTTGTTTCGTTTCGTTTCGTTTTTGTTTCGTTTCGCACTTTACAGGTACCCATAAAGAAGAGCTCAAGATCTTTACCTCTATATAAATATCAATTGTAAAACATTCAAACAATATTGCAAATACTTAGATTTTACACTTTCTGAAGTGAGGTATATGTACAGTGATAGATGAAGTGATTCCAATACAAACACATCTTTCTTTTGCTGTGTGGGATATAACTAGATGCCTCTCACAAGACAGAGCTCAACTAGAACTTCCGTTTTAATAAGTCAATTACCATGACCATTCAGATCTTTAACCGTTTACTTAGTTCTCTGCCTCTTCAAATCAGTTTGTACAGGTACATAATCATATCTTGACATATTATGACCTCGATCGGTGAAACCAAGCTCCATGGTTGCAGTTTGAAAATTTCCAACACAAAGGTGTAAATCTTCATAAAACTTTTTTTTCTCTGGATGGATATGTTCGAAGAATCCTGCTTTGATATCATCAGGATTGGTAAATATTTCCCCACCGCAACAAAACAATTTATAATGGATAACCATCCACAGTGTAATAATAGCTGAAACATTCAAGTCAGTTGGAGAGAGGATATCCCAAAGAGGAAATTTTCCAGACCACATAAGAATGTCTTTATCAGGTTCATACATTAGAATGAAAAATTTAGAATCAGAAATTAAGATATTAGGAATAAATGTATGTGTATCAGGATATTTTTGCTTCTGAGCTAAAGCAAAGACAATTGTCTGAGCTACTGCCTGGCTTTCAATTTGCCTATTGATTTTTAATTTGACTTCAGCAATACACTCCCCAATGCCTGATGACAGATTCTGAGATTCTTCGTCTGAAAAAAAAAAATCGATAAACTATTTAAATACATTTACAGGCAATAGAGATTATTCATAGTAAGTCAAACATTATCCTTGTAATTGCTACTAACTTACTACATGTAGTTTGATTTATAAATCTAACTATTGTGAGCAATTACAACATTGTTGATTAATTTTAACTAAATCCAACATCTCAATTATTGTATAAAGAATAAGACACATTATTTGGATCAGTCTCTGGTGACAAATTTGAGTTCTGGAAATCTTCAATTGACAAAGGGGCAGGGCAACGAGACCCCTAAATCGGCCCTCAATTTTTCTCTAGAAATAAATTTCAAGGGAAATACTTTATATCTCTCATGACAATACACGAATGTTCACCGCTTTAAATGAAAAGAAAAATATCACCAATCATAGTGCCATTTAACTGTAATGACGTCATGAAGTGACGTCATTTTGACGTTATTGACAAAACATGGCGAAAATTGCTTGAAATTTTGTCTTTTGAGGAAGAATTCAATGTGGCCGCATGCGTTAACTGAGATAAGATGTTTATGACTAAAGGATATAGTGATAATCTTTCACATATATTTTTTTCGTCCTAGTTAATGCATGTGGCCATTGCTAATTTTATAGAAATATGTAGTTTTTGCATCAATTTCGTGGAATATGACCACTTTTGGTGTTTTCAAAGGACCAAAAGCCATCGATAAACGCAATGTTGACAAAAGATAGATTCGTGATTTAGTAGAAAATGTTTCAAAATGTCAAATCATAGTTAAAAATTCTAAGAAGAACAATGTTCAAAATTAGGGCCAATATCAGGCTTTGTGGCCCTACCCCTTTATGTACTGATAAAGTTACTGTTTTTCAAATAATGACAGAAATTGATACTGACAAAAACAAAGCAATTTTAAAGTACATGTATTACTACGCTATCAAATTTGCTACTGTACAATCTTTCATTATGAGATAAGATTCCCCTGCTTTAAGAAAAAGTACATGTTTCAACCCTGAAACCAGACAGAAAACACTTTTAAAAGCAGATTGTAGTTTTGTGCACCATATTCACATTTTGACAATTGATGTCTCATCAGTGATGTTAAAGGCCAAAATAGAAACATACCTGAGAAAATTCCCTGACTTTTTCCCGACTTTTCACTGACCAATTTATGTTTTTCACTGACCAAAACTGCCAAACAAAATTGGTCATAGCAACTTCCAGTACTCAAAATATAGGGAATATAGGTATATAAAGGACATATATAAGGATTTTTTTCAAGTAAAATAGAATAATTATACATGTAGGACTTTTCAAAACAAAGCTTGAAAAAGTAATGGACGGAATATTCATATTGTTTGTACCTCCTCTTTACATCATACTATATTTTATAATCCATAAATCACGATGTGAAATACATAATTAGGGTGGATGAGCTGGTGAGCGAAGCAAGCTGAAATTTTTTATGTGACTATTGCAAGAAATTGCTGCAAATTACATTTTCTACATGATCGAGCAGCAAAAGATTTGAAAATCAATTTCTAGGACATTTGAGCCAAACAAATATATAGGATTTACAAGACATTTAAATTCTCAAATATAGGACATTAATAGGTTCCAAAATTTTTTTCATAGGAAATACATGTATAAGAATTAAAGGACAACTGACCTATGCAAACAATTAAAGGTCCTTCTGACCTCCCCATTAGCCATTCAATCTGTCCATTCTTTTTTTAATGCATGTCATCATGTATTGCCTAAAAAGGCAACAATAAAAGCAATGGTTTTGAAAGTATTCTTAAGAGGGCCCAGGCCTTTAACATTTAAATAAATTTTCTTATTACTTCAATTTAAAACTTGAAGATTGCCATAGCCATAAAATTCAAATCTTAGTAAGATTTTTCAGCTCTGAAATAATTTTTTCCAGACTTTCCCCTGACTTTCATTTTTCACTGACCAAATTCTAAAATTCTCTGACCTTAAAATAAAAGGCAATTTCCCCGACTTTTCAAGAGTGCTGGCAACCCTGTTGACCTTTTGACCCAGAAATCAATTTTTGATAACCCCTGCCATGACCTTGACTTTGGATCCAATAACCATAATAGCACATCTTCGACTGATGATTAGCAAGTATATGAAGTTTCCTTTGACAGATGATTAGGAAATATGTGAGGTTTCATTGCAATAACACTTATTGTATGGGACCTATTGTCCCTAGATCATTTTTTTTTAATCCCCTGCGGTGACATTGACCTTCGGACTCAATAATTAATAGGGCAAATCTTAGACCCACTGTGAGTAAGTGAATGATGTTTATTGCATTATTCGTTATTCATACCATGGCCATATTGAACAAGGTTACCTATGAAGGACCGTTGTTATAGACACTGTGTTCCCCAGCGTGCAATAAAGAACATTCCACAATGGCTAACCATACAATAGATTACAATTCTTAAAAGAAACACATGTTTATACGATCATGGCTAACAACAAAACAGATAACTAGTCCAAAAAGTTGAAACCTGAATATCATGTGGCAGACGAAATAGCCCAGCAAAGAACCTAGGTCAAAACAAACCAGGGAAGGGATATAGCAATTATATTGTTGGTGCATACATGATTTAGTACGTTTATGTAACATTGGGAAATCTTCATTTTCATTAAATAATACAAAGTTAACACAAAGTTTACAGGCTGCTACTCCATACAATTTTCCTACAACAGATATAACTGCAACAGCAAAACCAAAGTACAACCTCCGTGACCTACTTTTGCCTGTGGTGGTGCTATCTTTTGACAGATCCTGAGGAAAAACAACAACAATTGTAAGGGACCATCAGTACTTTATCCCTACCAAGTTTCATTAAAATCACTTCAGTGGTTCTGGAGAGGATGTCCAATATGTATGAAAATACCCCCCCCCCCCTCTTTTTTGCGTAGGATATAATTTATGTATAATCAGAAACATAAAAATTTCAAACAAAATTGATATTAAAACATTGATTGACTTAAATATGACAAATAATGAAATATGCAGTAAACGAGTGCACAAAACAACACATTGATAGAGTAATTCAAAAGAAACAGCTGAAAAAAGTAGCATTTCTAATAAAGTCCAAAAAGACGTCAAAAGCGCGTCAAAAATTCAGACTGGAACCAAAAACAACAACACTTCTTAAGACATCCTTCTAGATCATCCCCATGCTTTTGAAGTTTGTCAAAGGAGGGTACCCCTCATGACTTTCATTTGCATGTGGTTGTGCCATCTGTTGACAGATCACTTGTAGGGGACCATGCCTACTTCATTCCTACCAAGTTTCATCAAAATACCTGCCTTGGTTCTGGAGAGGAAGTCGAAAATGCCAAAAGTTTACAACTGAAGGAGGTGGACGGAAGACAGACATCGGACGCTGTGCTATGTCAATAGCTCAATTGAGCTTTGCTCACGTGAGCTAAAAGAGGAAATGATTGAGGATATATTGGGTAAACAGAAAAAGTCATTTAAAGATAACGCAATTTTACAAGATCATCCCTGTTCTAATGTAAATGAACAAAGGCAGGCCAGGAGTGCAGTAAAAGGTAGCATTAAGCCCCCTTCTCATTTTCACGGATTGGGCCACAAATAGCTGTGAATCAAGGTAAATTATGCTTCTGTAGCTATCCATAGCAATCCATAGCTCAAGTCGGCATAAGTTGTGGCCAGTTATAGCAATCCATACCTATATGTAGCAATTCAGAAAAGAGCCAAGGAAATTTTCTGTAGCAATCCAGGGTCATTTTTATGATATGAATTGCTTAACGACTTCATTATGGATAGCTACCACTCCCCTACAGGGTGCTACAGATAGCCATGGATTCGCAAGGAAAAGCTTTGGATAGCTATGGTTTTGGTATTGTATTTGCGTCAAGTATTGCATTCTTCCGTCAATATATGTGTTAATATCTCAACTATTTGTTCTCAGATAATAATATAAAGAAATGTATGAAACCCCAAAACTGTTACAAAACAAGTTAGATCTTCTCATCTTGAATTTTTATGTTTAAGAAAATAATAATGTTTTACAAAAAACATAGGAAATTACTGAGCTGGGTCCTGGGCTGTCATTGGTGACATTTTGTTTACCTGAATCTGATTCTAGTAAAGAGCTTTCTTCATTTCTTAATATGTTGAAAATTGAAACGACTTTGGTTGCATGAACAGCATTGATTTCCTTTACAATAATATCTGTAAACCCATGCCATACTTCATGGTGACCTATAGAATAGAAAAAAAAAGTTAACTTCTTTAGTTACTATGTAATGAATAAATAAACATATTGGTGAACCATGAATGCCCCTGGTGGCATCTTTGACAGTAAACCAAATATCTATTTTTAAAATTACGTCAAGGTTACAAGGTCAGATATTTGCCACAAAGAATACAATGTGAACAAGAATTGCAGCATCTTGAGTATTACCTACACTAGTCTTGAACTTTGGAGTCCTTGACTTAACACTATACACCAAAAAGCCAATTTTTTTTGCAATGTATTTTGTATGATTACGAATGAAGAAAACTATAACAAAATCACAGCACTAAAGGTACTGAGTAATAATAATAATAATAATAATAATAATTCTTTATTTAAAGAAGGTAACTCTTTTAGTCAAAGACTATTCTTCCAAGAGGCCTTCCATATCACACAACAATATATACAATATAATAATACAAAGTGAGACAGAGTTTGAGCATAAAATCAAACATGTTTAATTAAACACAACATTAAAATATGTAATTATATAGTTATCGCTTTGAAACTATATACTTATGAAGGTTATGCTTGAATGTTCCGAGGGTAGAGGCCAGTCTAATGTTCAAGGGGAGATTATTCCATATAATTGCTCCAGAATACTGAAAAGATTTTTTGAAAAGCTCGTTATTGTTTTTCGGAATAGACATTTGCTGATTTGACGAGGACCCCAAGCCATACGAAGACGACTGAAATTTAAACATATCTGTTATGTATTCTGGGCACATATTATGTATAGCTTTGTAAAGAAGAATACCCTTATTGAACTCGACCCTTTCGAAAACAGTCAGCCAACCCAATTCAGTAAAGAGTGGTAGCGATGGCGCGTCAGGTGGCGCATCCAGAATAATACGTGCGGCACATTTTTGCAACTTGTGGATTCTTTCCATATGAATTTTGGATCCATTTCCCCAAATTGTTAAACAATAGTCTATGCACTTTCCTCGGATGTTGATAATGTAAACAAATGGTGCCGGGAAAATGGTATGATTGTTAATGAAAACAAAAGTAAATGTATGGTGATTGCTACTTCTCAAAAACTTTCAAAACTACAACCAAATGCATTAGCGATTGATGTCAATAGAAACACACTCGAACACATTGACTGTGAAAAGTTACTGGGAGTTCATATAGACCCTTCCTTACAATTCAATAAACATGTTGACCATGTATGTCGATCTATTACATCAAAAATTGCCTTATTAAGAAAAATAAAGCGATACCTTCCTCTTTCGTACAGAAAACTTTACTATAACGCGTATATTCTCCCATGCATAGACTATTGTTTAAAAATTGCCTTATTAATAAAAATAAAGCGATACCTTCCTCTTTCGTACAGAAAACTTTACTATAACGTGTATATTCTCCCATGCATAGACTGTGAATTAAATATCAGAATATGTATCATTTTTGCGAAAATATAGTATTTGGCAAACTTATACTGTTTCCATAACATCTTCGTGTAAGAAATATATGTTATATTGTCGACAAAAATTGGTGATAATGGAAAGCTAAGGGGTTTCTATTTAAGTTCATACACATGTGATTTTTCATTAGGCCATGCATGCACGTAACATGACACATCGATTCATATCACTATTTCATTGGATAGTTATCAGACTTTATACTGATCTGTACGCTGAAGCAGACCAAAGTAAACTAAGTTTCATCGTTTATACATAATCAGTAAATGGGGCACCCCTGCGTGAAAAAATCAGGCAATCACTGAAAGTCATTTGCACAATAGGGAAGAGTTATGCTCTAGATATGGTTTAACTAATATGTCTATTGTGATCTTGACCTTTGACCTTAGGTCATGACACACCCTTAGGTCCTAAGGAACATTTCTGTGAAATATTATTGAAATCCATCCACAGGGGAGGAGTTATGCTTTGAGCAAGATTTTACTAATGATATTTATTGTGACCTTGACCTTTGACCTTAGTTCAAAAGTCATAATCAGTAAATGGGGCACCCCTGCGTGAAAAAATCAGGCAATCACTGAAAGTCATTTGCACAATAGGGAAGAGTTATGCTCTAGACATGGTTTAACTAATATGTCTATTGTGATCTTGACCTTTGACCTTAGGTCATGACACACCCTTAGGTCCTAAGGAACATTTCTGTGAAATATTATTGAAATCCATCCACAGGGGGAGGAGTAATGCTCTGGACAAGGTTTTACTAATCATGCTAATGATATCTAATGAGGTAACAGGATGTTCCGTCCACAAACTAGTCCGTCCACAGGTAAAGTCGATCCGTCCCCCCATGATCCGTCCCCAGACGATCCGTCCACAAACCTGTCCGTCCACAAACATATTTACAGCCTTAGGGAAAGTTAAGTCTAGGACGATCCGTCCACCGTTGTGTATTTCATTGTATGTAAAAAGGTATTTGTACTGGTTTAGACAATCCGTCCACCATATACTTAAACGTTAATGTATATATTATGTCATTTATGTGTTTTGCATCAGACGATCAGTTCAACATACAGTACAGGTGTAGATATTATTAATCTGTCTGCCCACAGTGTACTTGTACATGTGTATCATGGAATAAAGCATAATAGACGTTCTGTCCCTAGTAAAATGTTATTAATAATATTATGAATATTTGTGAAAGGGGGAGGAGCTCTTGATCTATCTAGAGGTGTTAAGTCGAGGGATGGGCGGGTTCTTGCATTTTTCATCAAGATAACGTCTATTGAAACAATAGTGCCAGACAGATCATCTCCGTCACTGTAGATAATGTATTAATATATTGAAACTGCATAGTGGACGGATCATCTCCATCACTCTACATGATATCTATTGAAACTCAATGGTAGACGGATCGTCTCCGTCACTTTAATGAAGAGTGGATGGATCCTATCCGTCACTTCAAAGAATAGTGGATGGATCGTATCCGTCACCCTACATGATATCTATTGAAAGTCAATGGTGGACGGATCGTCTCCGTCACTTAAATGAATAGTGGATGGATCTTCTCTGTCACCCTGTTACACTTAGTAAATGACCATTGAAACTTAATGGTGGAAGGATCGTCTCCGTCACTGTGGACAGATCGGTTTGTGGACGGATTGTCTGGGGACGGATGACTGTGGAAGGAATGGCTAGTGGACGGATTGTCTAGAAATCTCTAATGTGACCTTGTCGTTTGACCTTGGTTCAAAGTCATGACACACCCTTAGGTCCTAAGGAACATTTCTGTGAAAAATCATTGAAATCCATCCACAGGGGGAGGAGATATGTGATGGATGGACAGAAAGGGTGATTCCTATATACCCCCCCCCCCAACTTTGTTTGCAGGGATTAAAACATAGGTAATCACAGATTACGAAGCTCACCTCCTGGCAGCAAAATTCAATTCAAACATATTTCTAAGTACATGTATATTGGCTTTTAAAGGCAAAATTTATTGGCAATATCATTCAAGTTGAAAAAGTACAGGGATTTTTTTTGCCCCTTTTTGGGGCCGTTATTCGGCCCCATTCCCAATGAAAAATAGTATCTTTTTTTCCCAATTGTGACTCTAAAATTTCCCAGTTTCATTCAGATGGAATTATCAGCGAAAATAGTGAAAATAACTGGTTCAAAAGTAGCAGATTTACTAATTATTTGCCATATTGTTGTAAGCATAAGAAATTAAATCATATTTAAAGAAAATTATATGATCAAACATTCAATTCTTAACTTTTGATTGTATAAACTGTCATATTACTTTGATATTTAGTACTTCCCAAATATTCCCAAATGTCGTTAATTTTCCCAATTGCAAGGGCCCCGACCCCATTCCCAAATTACTGAAAAAAATCACTGAAGTAGGTCAAGGTCATTTTATGAAAGTTTGATCAAAGCTACATCCAATATGCAAGTTTGGTACATGTAGAACTTATACTTTGCTCAATATTGGCTTTTAAAGGCACATTCACTCAAGCGGAAAAAGTAGGTTGAGGTAATTTTTTAAAAGTTTGGTCTAAGATACATCCAATAAGCTAGTTTGGTACATGTAGCACTTATACTTTGCTCAATATTGGCTTTAAAAGGCAAATTCACTCAAGTGGAAAAAGTAGGTCAAGGTCATTTTTTGAAAGTTTGATCAAAGATACATCCAATATGCATGTTTGGTACATGTAGCACTTATAATTTGCTCAATATTGGCTTTTAAAGGCAAAACCTTTCAAGCGGAAAAAGTAGGTCGAGGTCATTTTTTGAAAGTACATCCAATAAGCAAGTTTGGTACATGTAGCACTTTAATACTTTGCTCAATATTGGCTTTTAAAAGCAAAATTACTCAAGTGGAAAAAGTAGGTCAGATGCTGCATCCGATGCATGGGTCCATCTCGGCATCCCAAGATGAATCACTTGTGCAAGTTTTGTTACTGTTGCATCAGTACTTTGTCAGATACTGAGCTACCCCAAACTTCTTAACCAAGCCACTCTGAGCTACCCCAAACTTCTTAACCAAGTCACTCAAGCAGAAAATGTAAGTCAGATGCAGCATCCGATGCATGGGTTCACCTCAGCATCCAAAGACGAATCACTTGTGCAAGTTTGGTTACTGTAGCATCAGTACTTTGCCAAATACTGAGCTACCGGGTACCCCAAACTTCTTAACCGGACGCGGACACAGACACACGGGGGTATAGCATAAGCTCACTTAACTTTGTCGAGGTGAGCTAAAAATAATTTCTTCTGTCAATAAAGCCTATGATAACACAGAAAGATATGCCCATTGGGATATTTCTCAATACCAAAAAATCTAATACCATAACTCTGTAAAGACAAATCAGGTGAATGCGAAAATTGGAAGGCGGCTTTCTCTAAAAATTCTTATCACAGTGTATAAATATCATGAAAATCTGTTGACACATATGCAAGTTATTGAAATCCATGGGCATGTACTTTGCCCTAAGCATAACATGTAAACATTGTGCATCTTATCCCTTCTCCCATTTCACATGCTTTCTCAATTATGTGACAAAAAATTAAAACCTGTTACATAAATAAAACAAGGTCCTTTCTTCTTGAATATACAATTTTCAAAACATTTCACCCAAAAAAAGATTTTTGAAGTACTTATTACCATTTTAGTATATTTTCACAATATTGTAAAAAATCTAAGTCCCATAGCTCCTAACAACAAATCAGGCGAACTTGAAATCGAAAGGCAGCTTCCTCTCTACTGTCTGATAACAAGGTATAATTATCGTGAAAATATGTTGACGCATATTCAAGTTATTACATTCCATTTGCCTATACCTTATGTTAACATGTGAGTGCATTAACCCCCCCCCTCTCCCATTACACATAATTTCTCAATTATGCGACAAAAAAATAAATAAATAAATAAAAACCCGTTACATATATCACATGAATATGAAAAAAGATAATTTCTTCTTGAATATACAATTTTCAAAACATTTCACCCGAAAAAAAGATTTTTGAAGAACTTATTACCATTTTAGTATATTTTCACAATATTTCATTTTAGTATATTTCACAATATTTAAGAAAAATCTTATTTTCACAATATTTCAAAAAAATCTAAGTCCCATAACTCCGTAGCCACAAATCTGGTGAACTGCGAAAGGCACCTTCCCCTTCACAGTCTAATAAGTGATCACAATGAATAAATATGGATTTCAGAAAATTATTTTACTGCATATAGGAATCTCGAATGGGCTTTTATCGCAGTGCTAATATGCCACATCAGCAGCCCTGCACTATTTTGGGAGAAGAAGAATGCATTCTTACCTATCCCTGTTGCACCAAAAAGGATAGGTCTATTGCAGCCACACTTGCAACTTCTGAGCTGATCTTTCCCTTGTGCTCTGGAATCTATGATATATGTGTATCCAGTTGCTAATGGAGTTAATAAATGCTCTGCTATGGTCATACTTAATGCTGTTTCTTTTGATGACTCTGCTTTACTTTTCTCAAAGGCATTTGAAATTTTTTTTGAATGTGATTCTGAAACGAAAAATTAATATGAATGATATCATGATCTCTAAGAATGTGGGGAATAGCTACATTACACTGTGTGACACAAGGTGTGTTTGTGAAACATGAATGCCTGGAGTGACATATGTCAATTTTTGTATGCCTTTGGGATTGAAGATCATCGGGGCATATTGTTTTTGATCTGTCTGCCTGTTTGTCAGTCAGTCTGCTGTCAACTTAACCTTGGCCATTACTTTTGAAATGGTTAGTGATAGAGCTTTGATATTTCACATGTATACCTTTCTGGTGAGACCTTTCTATTGATACCATGACCTTGGCCCTGTAACCTATGACCTAATAGTAGGTCAAGATCACAAGGTCAAAAAATTTGGTGTCAATGGGAAATCCTTTGAATGAGGAATACATCTGTCAAATACAAACGATATCACTCACCATTTCTGAGTTATGGCCAAGGTTACGAAACATGAGGGCCACAGGGGCCACATCCATCACCTGATTTGCAGACAAAAGAATGATATTGGACACCTTGGTGGAGGATATTGAGTACTTCATTTCAGTATGGTTTTGAGAAATTCTGTGCATCAGTTTCGGAGATGTCGAAAACGCCCCAGCCATTCAAAGCCCTTTGCAGCCATATTTATTGACAAATTGGCACAAAAAAAAACTTGGTAGAGGACCTTGCTTTCTGTAAGGTTTTGTGATATTCTGTGAAGTGGTTGCAGAGAAGTCAAAAATGTGTCAGCCAATCAGAGCTCTATTTGTTGACCGATTGACACAAAAACACAAACTTGTTAGAGGACCTTAATTAATTGGTTCCTGTGAGGTTTCGTGAAATTCAGCGCAGCGATTGCGGAGGAGAAGTTGAAAATGGAACGCCAATCAGAGCCCTCCACAGCCATATTTACTGACCGATCGGCAGGAAAAGTACAAACTTGGTAGAAGATCTCGAGTTCTTGCTTCCTGTAAGGTTTCATGAAATTATGTGCAGCAAAGGAGATGTTGAAAATGTAAATATACACTGGACATACGACAACGAACGGACAACAGATAGTATGCTATGACAATAGCTCACTTGAGCTTCGTGTAATTTGAGTAGAAATTCACGTTCGATCATAATTTTAAAAGAGACAACATAAAAATATGAAGATAAAAAAATATTGTCAAAGACTGGTTTTAGAAAACAAATACCGTGGTACGTATTGTAAAGCCTCATATCACAATATACAGATACCACAATAAAGCCGATCAGCCCTAGTCTTTACAAAAACTTTTTCAGCCACAAGCCAAAAGATACATTTAACTAGTTTTTAGTATAGTATAATAATTATACTAGCCCAGCAAAAAGTTTGGTAGCCTTATGCGGGTGACCACTCAGTATCCAAAGCTTAGGGTCTAAAAAGACGAAGGTTCAATAATTTGAAGGCCAGATAATTCAAGGGACTGATAGTTCGAAGGTCCGATAGCTCGAACCTGGCTTTATAGTCTGAAGGTGCTATAGTCCGAAGGCCCATAACTCTGAAGGCCATTCAAAACTAATCGTCTAAATATCAATTAGTGTTGGGCAATCAGAATTTAAATCATAATCGATCATCGGAAAAAATTGGCGATGTCTGTGACAATCAAGTTTGATTTTCAACATCGATTAGTAACATCGCTGGCCATTCAAAACCGGCAATCGATCGTCGGCGATAATCGTTTCATCACTAATATCGATCAATAATTATAAAATTCCCATATTAATTTACATAAGCTTTTTGACTTAATGTGATTTTTGGAATCTGATTTCGATTTAACTTTCATTAACTAGCTGTTTTTATAACTGTGCAAACGCCTACCCAGGTTATCTTATACCTATGGTATTTCTATAAAATCTAGAACATACATCTTTAAAGAAATAAAAAAGTGTGTTTGCATGTGAAACTGATACATACATTTTCAAATTTGTACTAGAACTGCCCTTAAAGTGACAAATTATACCCTCTGCGGGACGTTTTTCTCTAAACGGATTCATTGTGACATAACACAGGAATGTCTGGTCATAAAGAATCTATATGTGAAATATCAAAGCCCTTAGCTTTATAGTTTAAAAGTAGGTCAAAGGTCAAGGTCACTAGGTCAAAAGTCATGGTATCAAATGAAAGCTCTAGTCATGAGGAATTTACATATGAAATAATAAAGCCATACCACCTTATAGTTTAAAAATAGGTCAAATGTCAAGATCAAGGTCACTAGGCCAAAAGTCATAGTATCAAATGAAATTTCTGGTCACAAGGAATCTATATTTGAAATATCAAAGCCCTATCCCTTATAGTTAACCAGAGATGGATTATATTACAAAAAGAATTAACTCTCTGATAATTTTACTTTCTGAGAATATGTGTTCACAAGATTACATAGAGTTATATAGGAGAAAATGACCACACCCATTTTTGAAGACCCGGGGGTCAGAATCTCAAACAAAATATCAAGTGCAAAACAAGACCATAGATCAAACTAAATGCAAAAAGAATTAAGTTTCTATCATTTATGATTTCAGAGGAGTTGCGATCACAAAACCAAAAGTCTCCGATGATACTGAAGCTCTACTGGCTGTTTTGTTAAATTCACTCAACTAAAGTGACACCCATTTACTTCGTCTGCAGGGGGTATAATGAATAAGGACGTCCTTGTAGTTAATTTTTTTCTTTTTCATTGATTGACATAATTAACGGACACAATATTACCAAGGGTCTGATCGATGGCTTTCAGCAGTACAGTCATATTAATATGTTGCAAAATTGTGATAGTTACGGAATATGGATCCTTCTGTATATATTTGAATGCAGTACTTTCGGTCTATCGGGCCTTCGGACTATCTGGCCTTCAGATTATCGGCCAGGCCTTCAATTAATCAGACCATCCGCTTTATGAGCCCTCGAACTTTCGGACCTTCAGAACAGGTTGGGGCTGCCCACATGTATCAAGATATCAATGCTATCACGTAAATGCGCGACTGTCCTTTAAACCAGCGACTGTAATGGTCACGGTTTTGCGTGACTCAAGTGTTTGGAACAAGGGAGATTATCAATTTAGGCCTTAATTTGACATTTTCGCTTATTCTTTTTCTATTAGTCCGAATGATCTTTTCATGAAAAATCAACTTCTGACATTTAATGTTTTTATTAATGAATTTTATTTCCCAAATATACTTATGTGTTCGAAAATTCAGTTGTTTATGTCTCCCTCCACATGTTTACCGGAAGTTGTAATGATCGGTATTTAAATCAATCAAGTGCTAAATGTTTCTCGAAAGAAATCAATTAATGAAATTATTTTCTTCGACGGTTAAACTTAATTTTCGAATCGCAAATGCACATGTTAATTTACGGAAATTACCGAGTGTAAATATTTCATAAAAAATTTGAGTAAAAATCACATTAAATCCAAAAATTTGATTTTCACGAAACATAACTCGTCCTTCTATAAAAAGAAGAGCTCTTATCGAGGTGTTGAAGCATTGTAGGTTTGGGCCTCCGTAACAAAAATAGCTTCGTTGGTCATTTGAGTTTTGGCCGCTGCAAGATCAAAGTCAAGGTCACGTGAAATGAAAGTTCTAATGGTGGATAAGAGGGAAAAGTAAGAAACATTAAGGTAAATTTGATGAAAACTCAACACATTTACAATATGCATCATTGCAAGTACTGGAAGGAGCTGTTAAGATATAAGGCGTAAAATCTGCCGTGAAAAGTCGAAATTTCAAAATACAAAAATAGCAATCCAAGGAACGCTTGTGTCGCCTGCGAAGCGGTTTGATTATTATTCTAGAAAATGGATCAAAATTATTGGTATCAGTAGAAAAGTCTTGTCAAATGAAATTCATTTGATATATCAGACCTCTTAATTACAAATTAAAAGATATGGTCATTCTCAAATTTTCAGTAAAGAGTGTCAATCATCTAGGTCAAGGTCGCTACGTAAAAATTTGTAACAAAAAAGTCTAATCATAAGAAATATTAAAGACCTATCACCAACCAATTAAAAAATATTCTTAGAAAAGAATGTCAAATAGCTAGGTCAAGGTCAAAAGGTAAAAAATTATGGTATGTGTAGAAAGGCCTTGCCACAAGGAATACACGTGTGAAATATCAAAGCCCTATCACCTACCAATCAAAAGATAAATCCATTCTTATTTTTTTTTAAATAGGTCAAATATCTAGGTCAAGGTCACAAGGTCAAATATTATAGTCTGTGTAAAAAGTTCTTGTCACAAGGAATACACATGTGAAATACCAAAGCCCTATCACTTACCAATCAAAAGATATATACAATCTTAAATTTTTGAAAAGTAGGTCAAACATGTAGGTCAAGGTCAATAGGTCAAAAATTATGGTTTGTGTAGAAAGGCGTTGTTACAAGGAATACACATGTGAAATATCAAAGCCATATCACTTACAAATCAAAAGATATAGCGAATCTTATCTTTTTTTCCAAAAGTGAGTCAAATATCTAGGTCAAGGTCACAAGGTCAAAAATTATGGTATGTGTAGAAGGCCTTGCCACAAGGAATACACGTGTGAAATATCAAAGTCCTAACACTTACCATTCAAAAGATATATCCATTCTTAACTTTTTTGAAAAGTAGGTCAAATTTGTAGGTCAAGGTCAATAGGTCAAAAATTATGGTATGTGTAGGAAGACGTTGTTACAAGGAATACACATGTGAAATATCAAAGCTTTATCACTTACCAATCAAAAGCTATAGCGATTCTTATCTTTTTTCCAAAAGTAGGTCAAATATCTAGGTCAAGGTCACAAGGTAAAAAATTATGGTATGTTTTGAAAGGTCTTGCCACAAGGAATACATGTGTGAAATATCAAAGTCCTAACATTTACCAATCAAAAGATATATTCATTCTTAATTTTTTTGAAAAGTAGGTCAAATATGTAGGTCAAGGTCACTAGGTAAAAAATTATGGTATGTGTAGAATGGCATTGTTACAAGGAAAATACATGTGAAATATCAAAGTCCTATCACCTACCAATCAAAAGATATAGCCAATATTACTTTTCTTGAAAAGTAGGTCAAATATCTAGATCGAGGTCAAAAGGTCAAATTTTATGGTCTGTATAGAAAGGTCTTGTCACAAGGAATACACATGTGAAATATCAAAGCCCTATCACTTACCAATAAAAAGATATATCTATTCTTATCTTTTTTTCAAAAGTAGGTCAAATATCTAGGTCAAGGTCACAAGGTCAAAAATTATGGTATGTGTTGAAAGGTCTTGCCACAAGGATAGCACATGTGAAATATCAAAGCCCTATCACCTACCAATCAAGAGATATATCCATTCTTAATTTTTTTGAAAAGTAGGTCAAATATGTAGGTCAAGGTCACTAGGTCAAAAATTATGGTATGTGTAGGAAGGTCTTGTCACAAGGAATACACATGTGAAATATCAAAGCCCTATCACTTACCAATCAAAAGTTATGGGCTGTGACACCCAAAGTGTGACAGACAGACAGACGGACGGACTGACAGACGGACAACGGACAAAGTGATCCCTAAGTGTCGCTATGCTTCGCAGGCGACACAAAAATTGAGAAAAATTTCCGGTAAAAATAAGAAGTTACTTGGTACAGATATGAATCTTCTATCAGGTTGGATAAATTATTCAACATAAAACCGATTTTTGGGTCAAAATAAGCGTTTTTCCTATAGAAAGCAATGGATAACGGAAAAGTTTTTCTACAACATTGTTCCCCCCCCCCCTCGGTCCAGAATGCCACTTTTACCAAAGGTGTATATCAATAAAACAAATTTTCTGACAAAGTGGGGTTCTGAACCGAGGAGGGGGGGGGGGGGGAGACAATGTCCCACAGAGGTAAAACGAAAAAAAGGGGGGATGGATGACAATTTTAGAATCAGTATTTAGAGCGGTAAAATAAATTAAAATGCCATTTTTTCTTTTAATATCATCTAACAATCTATTCAGAGTGTGTTCTGATCAAATGATTAACCGTTAGGAAGGAAATGAACGAAAAAGTTGTCTATTTCTACACTGTGCGTATTTCGCGCCTGAAAGCTACATATGTGGCTGATAAATACAAAATATAACCATTTTTCAGTTTCCGGATTGCAATTTTTGCCGATTATATTGATATAATAACATCAATGTTAATTTCTTTTATCCAAGTTTGACATTAAAAGGTAGAGAAGTATAATAAACATCAAATTTGTGTAAACTAATGCATTTATTGTGAATTTTCGCTCGATATTTTACGTTTTCTCTCGTAAGTACCCCTACCTCTTCAACCCGTAATAATAACATCTTTCACCAAATCTATCTAAATAAAATACCTACTAAGAATCTTCTAATACTTTATATTCTAATCCTGACCACTTTTTACCTGAAATAGAAGGACAGCACACGAGAAAGAATCGAGTGATTTCAGGGCTAAATCAAGCCCTTATCTTAACAGCTCCTTTCTAACCCGCAGGTGGTATAAAGTCTTTTTCGCGGAAAATGCTCATATGGAATAGGAATTATATATATTTCACCATTTTCGTACAAAGAAATGAAAGTATTAGTTGTCTATTAACTTGATTTATTGCGAAGACACGGAGTTAAACAATAACAAGAAAAAAAGCATGATGAGAGCATCTCACATACTGGTCAGGAGGTAGTTATCGCCGAGCAGTAATTATCACCGTTTGTTCATTATCTTCGGTCATACTAATGACAGAGACTTGATTCTTTCAGCACTTATACTTCTTATATTTATCAAATTGTATATGAAATTTCAAATGAATCCATGCGATGAAAGCTAAGATTTTAGCAGCTAAATATCATAAAAATGTGTTGTCTTCCCCGAGCTCCTCGGGGGCGATGGTGGTGCACCTTGATGTCTTCTCTCTTTATCATTGAAGAAATTTCAAACTATTTTCAAAATTTTTTATCACAACTGATTAGAAAAAGAATTATGGAATCCGATGGTATAAATTTAGTTGGAATATTGTGGATATTAGACGAGAATGACCCCACGTGGCGATAATTGCTTCTCCAACCTCTTAAGAGAGTGCTTAAAAGTAGTGCATTTTAATTGCTTATAAAACCAGTACCAGTCATCAAAATTTATTGAAAATTAGAGGAATAAGAGCAAAAAATGATTTAAAAATCAGCGATAATTACTTCTCCACCAGTACATATTCGCGTGACTGAATTTAACACTGTTTTAAAGGACAGTCGCGCATTTACGTGATAGCATCGTTATCTTGTGGACACCAGTCCCAACCTGCAGAATACTGGGCGGACACTGTATTGGGATATCGTATCGCATTGTAACCTGTAGTTACTTTGGCAACAGAGAGTCGTTTACTACTTGGACTTTCGAACGAATAGCAAACAACTCTCTGTTGCCACTGTAACTTACTGTCCTGTTCACTAATTCCAGAGCACCCTGTTTTCCCGGTTTTCTCTAAAATACGATATTGTCATCTTCCAAAAAGATATCCATTTTATAGAACTCCTTTTAGTCAGGGAGCCAGTGGGGACCCCCATGCACCCCCTTGAGTACTTTTTTTCACGGGTACCATAATGTTCCTTAGGTACTACAGAATCGGTTTTCAGGATGTACTCAAAAATAAACTCATTTCGGCTTTGTGATTTTCGACCGTTTCCATGGCAACCCCCTGCTAAAGTCACGAAAGCACTATTGGTTAAGTAAAATAGCCATATCTTGGCCAAATGTTGAGCTAAACATCTGTAACTGGTATCAATATAAGGAGGAAAGGTTGTTCTATTAATCACGTGATCATATGCAAAATAACTATTTTGCATATTCATGAATATTCATGAATTAAAATAAAAATGCTTGCAAAACACATAAAAATTGACACTTATCGTTTTGTTTTGGCTCCTACATTCTTTAGTTTTATCTATGACCCTTCTTAGATGATATAATAAATAGTCTTCTCTATCCAATGACATAACATAACATTTGGCTCAAAATTTTAGTTCAATGGCTTCTAAATTGATGTTTTTTACAGAAAAATGGCTATTTTAAGTAAGATAAGCTGATTTTTGTATACTAATTATAAGATATTTACTACTTAAAAAATCGAATATCTGAACCTGTTTTCTAGTGAATTTTCATGTTTTTCTCATGTAATAACTGTGTACAAAACATGATATACGTATTTTTGGGGCAAAAACCGTTTTTTTCAGTAAACAAGAGCCCCAGGAGGGCACAACGCTCACCTGATACCCATTGGTGCTCTAATTGACATACTGATCCGACATTGAATATGACGTAAAATTGATAGTGCCAGTATCACGATTTGAGCCTACATTCTTTCTAAAAAGATTTTTGCCGGATGCAGACAAGATTTTTTTACAGCCTTTAAAAGTACAAACAAGAAGAAATAGTAACATTTCAAAACATTATCTTTTTTACTGATTTGAATAGACGGATAATGTGATCCAAAGTCATATGCCCAGCTAGTGTATAGTTCAATTATTCAACATCAAAAAATCATTTTGTAAAATTCCACATTAATGTGCAGCAAGTGATGAAGAAACAGACAAAAAGAATAAAACAATGAAATAAACTTAATACTCTGGTGTATGCTGCTTTTAGGGAAACAAATTAATAGGCCCATGATACTGTAAAGCTTGTCCAACTAGCAGACCTACCACATCGTTATTTACTGTTAACTATGTTTCGCCTCATGATAGGACTGTTACATGGACAAATTATTAGCTGACAGAGTTCATGAAAAGTATCAGCTGCATCGGATTTGCTGATAAAAATCATTTGGTCCGATAAAAACTCATGTTCTATCTATTATTTGGACAGATAAAAATTCCCAAATGTCTGACCACAGGAACCTGTCGTTTTATGAGAGAAAATGTTTTATTATTCACGACCTTCAAAGCCTCTTGTGTTCGTCTTTAGAAATGTTGTATACATACAAGATGTCGAACACAGTGGCTTAAGGTTGTGAATCATAATTTATTTCCTCTTTTAAAACAACAGCTTCCTGTGGTCCAACATTTCATTGAAAGATTTCAAGAACTCTGAACTGAATTATTTGTTTTCAAGAATTTCAGATATATCAAATGTCCTATACATTCTCAAAATCCTCGGGAAGAAATTACTCATTTGTTTTCAAGAATTTCAGATATATCAAATGTCCTATACATTCTCAAAATCCTCGGGAAGGGATTACTCATTAGATGTTTCTTCAAGAAATCAGTCCGTATACAATTCATCTAAGAGAGTCTAAGACAAAGGAAATTCGAGCTAAGTTTATAAATGATGACAAGTATGGAATTGTTCCAAGTACATGAATAATAACAAGCATGAAAGTGTTCCCAGTATATGCACATTAAATAAAATCTATTAAATACCGGCAGTACTATTTTGTTTGCACGATAGATCATTTATTAAGGGGTCATGGAGGTATTGAACCAATCAAATTTGTAACACAAGAAACATGGCGTCTTTGTTTACCATAGATACACAATTAAAACAGAGAAAAGTGTAATTTAGACACAAAAGTTGTTTTGAAACATGCATGCACGGAAAAAGTTAATATATACATTTTAAATTAAGAGCATATTTGATAACCTATATGTCCCGGTTAATCGATGTACACAGAGTGCGAAACACGCTTGTCATTCTTGTAATCATGATGTAAACATACCCCTGTGTTGTTCTGCAGAAAAGAAATCTCTTAACAGGTACATAACCTATGCTGTTTTTTTATAGATGGGAGATGGAATATTGTCTACAAAATGAATGGTGTCTTTCACCCCGTACTTCTTCGTAAAACAAGATATATTGAGAAAACGTACAATGAAATACATAGTAAAAATCAATACAGGGATGCTACCTTAATCTCCTGAAATGTATCACGTGTACAGTACTAACACGGTGGGTAATCTCGCAAAGCAGAACAATTTATTTTTCAATATTTTTGCGCAAAATAGATAATTTATTACAAAAAGGGAAATGTGATGCAGTGTAACAACGCCCTAACTATGAGTTGTATCCAAAATAAGGTGGATATTATAGCTTTTTATAATGCACCAACACGACCGGCGTTCTACTTTCACTTTCATCTACACCAATCATGCCGATAGTTTTTCGGCTTTATAAAAGGATATTACCTCTCTTACTTTCGATAAAACTCGTATCTAAGGCATCACATTCCCCTTTTTGTGAAAAATAATTTGTAATACACGAAATTTTAGATAAACCTAGTGTTCTGCGTTGCGAGATTACCCACCGTGACTATTAAATGGGCGTGGAGGAATTAACCAATCAAATCTGTAACACAAGATATATGGCGACTTTGTTTACCATAGATACAAAAATAAAGCGGAGAAAATAATCATTATATAGGGAAATTGTTATATAATATGCATGTATGGAAAAAGTCAACATCTCAAAAATAAATTCAGAGCATATATTTGATTGCATGTGTGCCTGAGTTATTTCGACGTACGAAAATAAGTACACAAAGCCAAACTAGCTTGTCTGTTTAAAAATCATGAAAAATCTAAAAGTTGATATTTTGACAGAATTCTTTCACACTTTCTATTCTAACGATAAATATAAAAAAAGGAGAAAAAAAACTGCAAAAGTGGGGTCCTGCCGGGGTTTGAACCACTACTCTTGGGTATGGAAAACCTACATTGTATCTATGAATGTTTTTCCGTAAAAATCCAAATGAGGATATCTTGACAAAATTCTTTCACTTGTAGGGAACCATGAGTACCTCATACCTACCAAGTTTCATGACAATCTAAGAAAAAAAGTAAGTTAGATATGATAAATTATAATGCAGTAAATGAGTGTGTAAAATCATACACTTATTGAGTTATTTAAAGAAATAGTGCAAAAATTAGCATTTCTGACTAAGTCCGAAGAGACGTCAAAAAAGCGTCAAAAATTTGAGTTCGGAGTGGAACCAAAAATAACAACACTTCTTAAGACATCTCTCTAGATCATCCTGATGCTTTCGGTTTGTCGATACGTGCTTCCGTTCTGAAGAAGAAGTTTGTCAAAGGAGGGTACCCCCTGTGACCTACTTTTGCCTGTGGTGGCGCCACCTGTTGAGGGATCCGGACGAAAAACAACAACACTTGTAGGGGACCATTAGTACTTTATACCTACCAAGTTTCATCAAAATCCCTTTAGCCATTCTTGAGAAGAAGTCGAAAATGTGAAAAGTTTACGACAGACAGACGACACACGACACACGACACACGACAGACGACAGACGACGGACGACGGACGCCGGACGGATTGCTATGACAATAGCTCACTAGAGCCTTTGGCTCAGGTGAGCTAAAAAGGGAAAAAAAATTTGTTGGGGTCCCGCCGGGGTTTGAAGCCACTCCCCATGGGTCCATTGGGCATTGAAAACATACACTATACCTATGTACAATCTTAAAAAATATTCCTTAAAAATCCAAAAGTGGATATCTTGACAAAATTCTTTCACTTGAAGGGTACCATGCATGAGTACCTCATATCTACAAAATGTCATGACAATCTGAAGAGTGGTTATAGAAAAGAAGCAGAAAATGTATGAAAATCACCCCCCCCCCCCCTTCCTTTTTACATAAGAAAAAAATTCATAAAAAATCAAAAAAATAAAATTTAAGCATAAAATTCATATCAAAGCAATGATTAAGTTAGATATGATAAATATGCAGTAAATGAGTGTGTAAAATCATACACTTATTGAGTTATTTAAAGAAATAGTGCAAAAATTAGCATTTCTGACTAAGTCCGAAGAGACGTCAAAAAAGCGTCAAAAATTTGAGTTCGGAGTGGAACCAAAAATAACAACACTTCTTAAGACATCTCTCTAGATCATCCTGATGCTTTCGGTTTGTCGATACGTGCTTCCGTTCTGAAGAAGAAGTTTGTCAAAGGAGGGTACCCCCTGTGACCTACTTTTGCCTGTGGTGGCGCCACCTGTTGAGGGATCCGGACGAAAAACAACAACACTTGTAGGGGACCATTAGTACTTTATACCTACCAAGTTTCATCAAAATCCCTTTAGCCATTCTTGAGAAGAAGTCGAAAATGTGAAAAGTTTACGACAGACAGACGACACACGACACACGACAGACGACGGACGACGGACGCCGGACGGATCGCTATGACAATAGCTCACTAGAGCCTTTGGCTCAGGTGAGCTAAAAAGGGAAAAAAAATTTGTTGGGGTCCCGCTGGGGTTTGAAGCCACTCCCCATGGGTCCATTGGGCATTGAAAACATACACTATACCTATGTACAATCTTAAAAAATATTCCTTAAAAATCCAAAAGTGGATATCTTGACAAAATTCTTTCACTTGAAGGGTACCATGCATGAGTACCTCATATCTACAAAATGTCATGACAATCTGAAGAGTGGTTATAGAAAAGAAGCAGAAAATGTATGAAAATCACCCCCCCCCCCTTCCTTTTTACATAAGAAAAAAATTCATAAAAAATCAAAAAAATAAAATTTAAGCATAAAATTCATATCAAAGCAATGATTAAGTTAGATATGATAAATATGCAGTAAATGAGTGTGTAAAATCATACACTTATTGAGTTATTTAAAGAAATAGTGCAAAAATTAGCATTTCTGACTAAGTCCGAAGAGACGTCAAAAAAGCGTCAAAAATTTGAGTTCGGAGTGGAACCAAAAATAACAACACTTCTTAAGACATCTCTCTAGATCATCCTGATGCTTTCGGTTTGTCGATACGTGCTTCCGTTCTGAAGAAGAAGTTTGTCAAAGGAGGGTACCCCCTGTGACCTACTTTTGCCTGTGGTGGCGCCATCTGTTGAGGGATCCGGACGAAAAACAACAACACTTGTAGGGGACCATTAGTACTTTATACCTACCAAGTTTCATCAAAATCCCTTTAGCCATTCTTGAGAAGAAGTCGAAAATGTGAAAAGTTTACGACAGACAGACGACACACGACACACGACAGACGACAGACGACGGACGACAGACGCCGGACGGATCGCTATGACAATAGCTCACTAGAGCCTTTGGCTCAGGTGAGCTAAAAAGGGAAAAAAAATTTGTTGGGGTCCCGCCGGGGTTTGAAGCCACTCCCCATGGGTCCATTGGGCATTGAAAACATACACTATACCTATGTACAATCTTAAAAAATATTCCTTAAAAATCCAAAAGTGGATATCTTGACAAAATTCTTTCACTTGAAGGGTACCATGCATGAGTACCTCATATCTACAAAATGTCATGACAATCTGAAGAGTGGTTATAGAAAAGAAGCAGAAAATGTATGAAAATCACCCCCCCCCCCCTTCCTTTTTACATAAGAAAAAAATTCATAAAAAATCAAAAAAATAAAATTTAAGCATAAAATTCATATCAAAGCAATGATTAAGTTAGATATGATAAATATGCAGTAAATGAGTGTGTAAAATCATACACTTATTGAGTTATTTAAAGAAATAGTGCAAAAATTAGCATTTCTGACTAAGTCCGAAGAGACGTCAAAAAAGCGTCAAAAATTTGAGTTCGGAGTGGAACCAAAAATAACAACACTTCTTAAGACATCTCTCTAGATCATCCTGATGCTTTCGGTTTGTCGATACGTGCTTCCGTTCTGAAGAAGAAGTTTGTCAAAGGAGGGTACCCCCTGTGACCTACTTTTGCCTGTGGTGGCGCCACCTGTTGAGGGATCCGGACGAAAAACAACAACACTTGTAGGGGACCATTAGTACTTTATACCTACCAAGTTTCATCAAAATCCCTTTAGCCATTCTTGAGAAGAAGTCGAAAATGTGAAAAGTTTACGACAGACAGATGACACACGACACACGACACACGACAGACGACGGACGACGGACGCCGGACGGATCGCTATGACAATAGCTCACTAGAGCCTTTGGCTCAGGTGAGCTAAAAAGGGAAAAAAAATTTGTTGGGGTCCCGCTGGGGTTTGAAGCCACTCCCCATGGGTCCATTGGGCATTGAAAACATACACTATACCTATGTACAATCTTAAAAAATATTCCTTAAAAATCCAAAAGTGGATATCTTGACAAAATTCTTTCACTTGAAGGGTACCATGCATGAGTACCTCATATCTACAAAATGTCATGACAATCTGAAGAGTGGTTATAGAAAAGAAGCAGAAAATGTATGAAAATCACCCCCCCCCCCTTCCTTTTTACATAAGAAAAAAATTCATAAAAAATCAAAAAAATAAAATTTAAGCATAAAATTCATATCAAAGCAATGATTAAGTTAGATATGATAAATATGCAGTAAATGAGTGTGTAAAATCATACACTTATTGAGTTATTTAAAGAAATAGTGCAAAAATTAGCATTTCTGACTAAGTCCGAAGAGACGTCAAAAAAGCGTCAAAAATTTGAGTTCGGAGTGGAACCAAAAATAACAACACTTCTTAAGACATCTCTCTAGATCATCCTGATGCTTTCGGTTTGTCGATACGTGCTTCCGTTCTGAAGAAGAAGTTTGTCAAAGGAGGGTACCCCCTGTGACCTACTTTTGCCTGTGGTGGCGCCACCTGTTGAGGGATCCGGACGAAAAACAACAACACTTGTAGGGGACCATTAGTACTTTATACCTACCAAGTTTCATCAAAATCCCTTTAGCCATTCTTGAGAAGAAGTCGAAAATGTGAAAAGTTTACGACAGACAGACGACACACGACACACGACACACGACAGACGACGGACGACGGACGCCGGACGGATCGCTATGACAATAGCTCACTAGAGCCTTTGGCTCAGGTGAGCTAAAAAGGGAAAAAAAATTTGTTGGGGTCCCGCTGGGGTTTGAAGCCACTCCCCATGGGTCCATTGGGCATTGAAAACATACACTATACCTATGTACAATCTTAAAAAATATTCCTTAAAAATCCAAAAGTGGATATCTTGACAAAATTCTTTCACTTGAAGGGTACCATGCATGAGTACCTCATATCTACAAAATGTCATGACAATCTGAAGAGTGGTTATAGAAAAGAAGCAGAAAATGTATGAAAATCACCCCCCCCCCCCTTCCTTTTTACATAAGAAAAAAATTCATAAAAAATCAAAAAAATAAAATTTAAGCATAAAATTCATATCAAAGCAATGATTAAGTTAGATATGATAAATATGCAGTAAATGAGTGTGTAAAATCATACACTTATTGAGTTATTTAAAGAAATAGTGCAAAAATTAGCATTTCTGACTAAGTCCGAAGAGACGTCAAAAAAGCGTCAAAAATTTGAGTTCGGAGTGGAACCAAAAATAACAACACTTCTTAAGACATCTCTCTAGATCATCCTGATGCTTTCGGTTTGTCGATACGTGCTTCCGTTCTGAAGAAGAAGTTTGTCAAAGGAGGGTACCCCCTGTGACCTACTTTTGCCTGTGGTGGCGCCACCTGTTGAGGGATCCGGACGAAAAACAACAACACTTGTAGGGGACCATTAGTACTTTATACCTACCAAGTTTCATCAAAATCCCTTTAGCCATTCTTGAGAAGAAGTCGAAAATGTGAAAAGTTTACGACAGACAGACGACACACGACACACGACAGACGACAGACGACGGACGACGGACGCCGGACGGATCGCTATGACAATAGCTCACTAGAGCCTTTGGCTCAGGTGAGCTAAAAAGGGAAAAAAAATTTGTTGGGGTCCCGCCGGGGTTTGAAGCCACTCCCCATGGGTCCATTGGGCATTGAAAACATACACTATACCTATGTACAATCTTAAAAAATATTCCTTAAAAATCCAAAAGTGGATATCTTGACAAAATTCTTTCACTTGAAGGGTACCATGCATGAGTACCTCATATCTACAAAATGTCATGACAATCTGAAGAGTGGTTATAGAAAAGAAGCAGAAAATGTATGAAAATCACCCCCCCCCTTCCTTTTTACATAAGAAAAAAATTCATAAAAAATCAAAAAAATAAAATTTAAGCATAAAATTCATATCAAAGCAATGATTAAGTTAGATATGATAAATATGCAGTAAATGAGTGTGTAAAATCATACACTTATTGAGTTATTTAAAGAAATAGTGCAAAAATTAGCATTTCTGACTAAGTCCGAAGAGACGTCAAAAAAGCGTCAAAAATTTGAGTTCGGAGTGGAACCAAAAATAACAACACTTCTTAAGACATCTCTCTAGATCATCCTGATGCTTTCGGTTTGTCGATACGTGCTTCCGTTCTGAAGAAGAAGTTTGTCAAAGGAGGGTACCCCCTGTGACCTACTTTTGCCTGTGGTGGCGCCACCTGTTGAGGGATCCGGACGAAAAACAACAACACTTGTAGGGGACCATTAGTACTTTATACCTACCAAGTTTCATCAAAATCCCTTTAGCCATTCTTGAGAAGAAGTCGAAAATGTGAAAAGTTTACGACAGACAGACGACACACGACACACGACACACGACAGACGACGGACGACGGACGCCGGACGGATCGCTATGACAATAGCTCACTAGAGCCTTTGGCTCAGGTGAGCTAAAAAGGGAAAAAAAATTTGTTGGGGTCCCGCTGGGGTTTGAAGCCACTCCCCATGGGTCCATTGGGCATTGAAAACATACACTATACCTATGTACAATCTTAAAAAATATTCCTTAAAAATCCAAAAGTGGATATCTTGACAAAATTCTTTCACTTGAAGGGTACCATGCATGAGTACCTCATATCTACAAAATGTCATGACAATCTGAAGAGTGGTTATAGAAAAGAAGCAGAAAATGTATGAAAATCACCCCCCCCCCCCTTCCTTTTTACATAAGAAAAAAATTCATAAAAAATCAAAAAAATAAAATTTAAGCATAAAATTCATATCAAAGCAATGATTAAGTTAGATATGATAAATATGCAGTAAATGAGTGTGTAAAATCATACACTTATTGAGTTATTTAAAGAAATAGTGCAAAAATTAGCATTTCTGACTAAGTCCGAAGAGACGTCAAAAAAGCGTCAAAAATTTGAGTTCGGAGTGGAACCAAAAATAACAACACTTCTTAAGACATCTCTCTAGATCATCCTGATGCTTTCGGTTTGTCGATACGTGCTTCCGTTCTGAAGAAGAAGTTTGTCAAAGGAGGGTACCCCCTGTGACCTACTTTTGCCTGTGGTGGCGCCACCTGTTGAGGGATCCGGACGAAAAACAACAACACTTGTAGGGGACCATTAGTACTTTATACCTACCAAGTTTCATCAAAATCCCTTTAGCCATTCTTGAGAAGAAGTCGAAAATGTGAAAAGTTTACGACAGACAGACGACACACGACACACGACAGACGACAGACGACGGACGACGGACGCCGGACGGATCGCTATGACAATAGCTCACTAGAGCCTTTGGCTCAGGTGAGCTAAAAAGGGAAAAAAAATTTGTTGGGGTCCCGCCGGGGTTTGAAGCCACTCCCCATGGGTCCATTGGGCATTGAAAACATACACTATACCTATGTACAATCTTAAAAAATATTCCTTAAAAATCCAAAAGTGGATATCTTGACAAAATTCTTTCACTTGAAGGGTACCATGCATGAGTACCTCATATCTACAAAATGTCATGACAATCTGAAGAGTGGTTATAGAAAAGAAGCAGAAAATGTATGAAAATCACCCCCCCCCCCCCTTCCTTTTTACATAAGAAAAAAATTCATAAAAAATCAAAAAAATAAAATTTAAGCATAAAATTCATATCAAAGCAATGATTAAGTTAGATATGATAAATATGCAGTAAATGAGTGTGTAAAATCATACACTTATTGAGTTATTTAAAGAAATAGTGCAAAAATTAGCATTTCTGACTAAGTCCGAAGAGACGTCAAAAAAGCGTCAAAAATTTGAGTTCGGAGTGGAACCAAAAATAACAACACTTCTTAAGACATCTCTCTAGATCATCCTGATGCTTTCGGTTTGTCGATACGTGCTTCCGTTCTGAAGAAGAAGTTTGTCAAAGGAGGGTACCCCCTGTGACCTACTTTTGCCTGTGGTGGCGCCACCTGTTGAGGGATCCGGACGAAAAACAACAACACTTGTAGGGGACCATTAGTACTTTATACCTACCAAGTTTCATCAAAATCCCTTTAGCCATTCTTGAGAAGAAGTCGAAAATGTGAAAAGTTTACGACAGACAGACGACACACGACACACGACAGACGACGGACGACGGACGCCGGACGGATCGCTATGACAATAGCTCACTAGAGCCTTTGGCTCAGGTGAGCTAAAAAGGGAAAAAAATTTGTTGGGGTCCCGCTGGGGTTTGAAGCCACTCCCCATGGGTCCATTGGGCATTGAAAACATACACTATACCTATGTACAATCTTAAAAAATATTCCTTAAAAATCCAAAAGTGGATATCTTGACAAAATTCTTTCACTTGAAGGGTACCATGCATGAGTACCTCATATCTACAAAATGTCATGACAATCTGAAGAGTGGTTATAGAAAAGAAGCAGAAAATGTATGAAAATCACCCCCCCCCCCCCCTTCCTTTTTACATAAGAAAAAAATTCATAAAAAATCAAAAAAATAAAATTTAAGCATAAAATTCATATCAAAGCAATGATTAAGTTAGATATGATAAATATGCAGTAAATGAGTGTGTAAAATCATACACTTATTGAGTTATTTAAAGAAATAGTGCAAAAATTAGCATTTCTGACTAAGTCCGAAGAGACGTCAAAAAAGCGTCAAAAATTTGAGTTCGGAGTGGAACCAAAAATAACAACACTTCTTAAGACATCTCTCTAGATCATCCTGATGCTTTCGGTTTGTCGATACGTGCTTCCGTTCTGAAGAAGAAGTTTGTCAAAGGAGGGTACCCCCTGTGACCTACTTTTGCCTGTGGTGGCGCCACCTGTTGAGGGATCCGGACGAAAAACAACAACACTTGTAGGGGACCATTAGTACTTTATACCTACCAAGTTTCATCAAAATCCCTTTAGCCATTCTTGAGAAGAAGTCGAAAATGTGAAAAGTTTACGACAGACAGACGACACACGACACACGACACACGACAGACGACGGACGACGGACGCCGGACGGATCGCTATGACAATAGCTCACTAGAGCCTTTGGCTCAGGTGAGCTAAAAAGGGAAAAAAAATTTGTTGGGGTCCCGCTGGGGTTTGAAGCCACTCCCCATGGGTCCATTGGGCATTGAAAACATACACTATACCTATGTACAATCTTAAAAAATATTCCTTAAAAATCCAAAAGTGGATATCTTGACAAAATTCTTTCACTTGAAGGGTACCATGCATGAGTACCTCATATCTACAAAATGTCATGACAATCTGAAGAGTGGTTATAGAAAAGAAGCAGAAAATGTATGAAAATCACCCCCCCCCCCCCTTCCTTTTTACATAAGAAAAAAATTCATAAAAAATCAAAAAAATAAAATTTAAGCATAAAATTCATATCAAAGCAATGATTAAGTTAGATATGATAAATATGCAGTAAATGAGTGTGTAAAATCATACACTTATTGAGTTATTTAAAGAAATAGTGCAAAAATTAGCATTTCTGACTAAGTCCGAAGAGACGTCAAAAAAGCGTCAAAAATTTGAGTTCGGAGTGGAACCAAAAATAACAACACTTCTTAAGACATCTCTCTAGATCATCCTGATGCTTTCGGTTTGTCGATACGTGCTTCCGTTCTGAAGAAGAAGTTTGTCAAAGGAGGGTACCCCCTGTGACCTACTTTTGCCTGTGGTGGCGCCACCTGTTGAGGGATCCGGACGAAAAACAACAACACTTGTAGGGGACCATTAGTACTTTATACCTACCAAGTTTCATCAAAATCCCTTTAGCCATTCTTGAGAAGAAGTCGAAAATGTGAAAAGTTTACGACAGACAGACGACACACGACACACGACAGACGACAGACGACGGACGACGGACGCCGGACGGATCGCTATGACAATAGCTCACTAGAGCCTTTGGCTCAGGTGAGCTAAAAAGGGAAAAAAAATTTGTTGGGGTCCCGCCGGGGTTTGAAGCCACTCCCCATGGGTCCATTGGGCATTGAAAACATACACTATACCTATGTACAATCTTAAAAAATATTCCTTAAAAATCCAAAAGTGGATATCTTGACAAAATTCTTTCACTTGAAGGGTACCATGCATGAGTACCTCATATCTACAAAATGTCATGACAATCTGAAGAGTGGTTATAGAAAAGAAGCAGAAAATGTATGAAAATCACCCCCCCCCCTTCCTTTTTACATAAGAAAAAAATTCATAAAAAATCAAAAAAATAAAATTTAAGCATAAAATTCATATCAAAGCAATGATTAAGTTAGATATGATAAATATGCAGTAAATGAGTGTGTAAAATCATACACTTATTGAGTTATTTAAAGAAATAGTGCAAAAATTAGCATTTCTGACTAAGTCCGAAGAGACGTCAAAAAAGCGTCAAAAATTTGAGTTCGGAGTGGAACCAAAAATAACAACACTTCTTAAGACATCTCTCTAGATCATCCTGATGCTTTCGGTTTGTCGATACGTGCTTCCGTTCTGAAGAAGAAGTTTGTCAAAGGAGGGTACCCCCTGTGACCTACTTTTGCCTGTGGTGGCGCCACCTGTTGAGGGATCCGGACGAAAAACAACAACACTTGTAGGGGACCATTAGTACTTTATACCTACCAAGTTTCATCAAAATCCCTTTAGCCATTCTTGAGAAGAAGTCGAAAATGTGAAAAGTTTACGACAGACAGACGACACACGACACACGACAGACGACGGACGACGGACGCCGGACGGATCGCTATGACAATAGCTCACTAGAGCCTTTGGCTCAGGTGAGCTAAAAAGGGAAAAAAAATTTGTTGGGGTCCCGCTGGGGTTTGAAGCCACTCCCCATGGGTCCATTGGGCATTGAAAACATACACTATACCTATGTACAATCTTAAAAAATATTCCTTAAAAATCCAAAAGTGGATATCTTGACAAAATTCTTTCACTTGAAGGGTACCATGCATGAGTACCTCATATCTACAAAATGTCATGACAATCTGAAGAGTGGTTATAGAAAAGAAGCAGAAAATGTATGAAAATCACCCCCCCCCCCCTTCCTTTTTACATAAGAAAAAAATTCATAAAAAATCAAAAAAATAAAATTTAAGCATAAAATTCATATCAAAGCAATGATTAAGTTAGATATGATAAATATGCAGTAAATGAGTGTGTAAAATCATACACTTATTGAGTTATTTAAAGAAATAGTGCAAAAATTAGCATTTCTGACTAAGTCCGAAGAGACGTCAAAAAAGCGTCAAAAATTTGAGTTCGGAGTGGAACCAAAAATAACAACACTTCTTAAGACATCTCTCTAGATCATCCTGATGCTTTCGGTTTGTCGATACGTGCTTCCGTTCTGAAGAAGAAGTTTGTCAAAGGAGGGTACCCCCTGTGACCTACTTTTGCCTGTGGTGGCGCCACCTGTTGAGGGATCCGGACGAAAAACAACAACACTTGTAGGGGACCATTAGTACTTTATACCTACCAAGTTTCATCAAAATCCCTTTAGCCATTCTTGAGAAGAAGTCGAAAATGTGAAAAGTTTACGACAGACAGACGACACACGACACACGACAGACGACGGACGACGGACGCCGGACGGATCGCTATGACAATAGCTCACTAGAGCCTTTGGCTCAGGTGAGCTAAAAAGGGAAAAAAAATTTGTTGGGGTCCCGCTGGGGTTTGAAGCCACTCCCCATGGGTCCATTGGGCATTGAAAACATACACTATACCTATGTACAATCTTAAAAAATATTCCTTAAAAATCCAAAAGTGGATATCTTGACAAAATTCTTTCACTTGAAGGGTACCATGCATGAGTACCTCATATCTACAAAATGTCATGACAATCTGAAGAGTGGTTATAGAAAAGAAGCAGAAAATGTATGAAAATCACCCCCCCCCCCTTCCTTTTTACATAAGAAAAAAATTCATAAAAAATCAAAAAAATAAAATTTAAGCATAAAATTCATATCAAAGCAATGATTAAGTTAGATATGATAAATATGCAGTAAATGAGTGTGTAAAATCATACACTTATTGAGTTATTTAAAGAAATAGTGCAAAAATTAGCATTTCTGACTAAGTCCGAAGAGACGTCAAAAAAGCGTCAAAAATTTGAGTTCGGAGTGGAACCAAAAATAACAACACTTCTTAAGACATCTCTCTAGATCATCCTGATGCTTTCGGTTTGTCGATACGTGCTTCCGTTCTGAAGAAGAAGTTTGTCAAAGGAGGGTACCCCCTGTGACCTACTTTTGCCTGTGGTGGCGCCACCTGTTGAGGGATCCGGACGAAAAACAACAACACTTGTAGGGGACCATTAGTACTTTATACCTACCAAGTTTCATCAAAATCCCTTTAGCCATTCTTGAGAAGAAGTCGAAAATGTGAAAAGTTTACGACAGACAGACGACACACAACACACGACAGACGACGGACGACGGACGCCGGACGGATCGCTATGACAATAGCTCACTAGAGCCTTTGGCTCAGGTGAGCTAAAAAGGGAAAAAAAATTTGTTGGGGTCCCGCCGGGGTTTGAAGCCACTCCCCATGGGTCCATTGGGCATTGAAAACATACACTATACCTATGTACAATCTTAAAAAATATTCCTTAAAAATCCAAAAGTGGATATCTTGACAAAATTCTTTCACTTGAAGGGTACCATGCATGAGTACCTCATATCTACAAAATGTCATGACAATCTGAAGAGTGGTTATAGAAAAGAAGCAGAAAATGTATGAAAATCACCCCCCCCCTTCCTTTTTACATAAGAAAAAAATTCATAAAAAATCAAAAAAATAAAATTTAAGCATAAAATTCATATCAAAGCAATGATTAAGTTAGATATGATAAATATGCAGTAAATGAGTGTGTAAAATCATACACTTATTGAGTTATTTAAAGAAATAGTGCAAAAATTAGCATTTCTGACTAAGTCCGAAGAGACGTCAAAAAAGCGTCAAAAATTTGAGTTCGGAGTGGAACCAAAAATAACAACACTTCTTAAGACATCTCTCTAGATCATCCTGATGCTTTCGGTTTGTCGATACGTGCTTCCGTTCTGAAGAAGAAGTTTGTCAAAGGAGGGTACCCCCTGTGACCTACTTTTGCCTGTGGTGGCGCCACCTGTTGAGGGATCCGGACGAAAAACAACAACACTTGTAGGGGACCATTAGTACTTTATACCTACCAAGTTTCATCAAAATCCCTTTAGCCATTCTTGAGAAGAAGTCGAAAATGTGAAAAGTTTACGACAGACAGACGACACACGACACACGACACACGACAGACGACGGACGACGGACGCCGGACGGATCGCTATGACAATAGCTCACTAGAGCCTTTGGCTCAGGTGAGCTAAAAAGGGAAAAAAAATTTGTTGGGGTCCCGCTGGGGTTTGAAGCCACTCCCCATGGGTCCATTGGGCATTGAAAACATACACTATACCTATGTACAATCTTAAAAAATATTCCTTAAAAATCCAAAAGTGGATATCTTGACAAAATTCTTTCACTTGAAGGGTACCATGCATGAGTACCTCATATCTACAAAATGTCATGACAATCTGAAGAGTGGTTATAGAAAAGAAGCAGAAAATGTATGAAAATCACCCCCCCCCCCCTTCCTTTTTACATAAGAAAAAAATTCATAAAAAATCAAAAAAATAAAATTTAAGCATAAAATTCATATCAAAGCAATGATTAAGTTAGATATGATAAATATGCAGTAAATGAGTGTGTAAAATCATACACTTATTGAGTTATTTAAAGAAATAGTGCAAAAATTAGCATTTCTGACTAAGTCCGAAGAGACGTCAAAAAAGCGTCAAAAATTTGAGTTCGGAGTGGAACCAAAAATAACAACACTTCTTAAGACATCTCTCTAGATCATCCTGATGCTTTCGGTTTGTCGATACGTGCTTCCGTTCTGAAGAAGAAGTTTGTCAAAGGAGGGTACCCCCTGTGACCTACTTTTGCCTGTGGTGGCGCCACCTGTTGAGGGATCCGGACGAAAAACAACAACACTTGTAGGGGACCATTAGTACTTTATACCTACCAAGTTTCATCAAAATCCCTTTAGCCATTCTTGAGAAGAAGTCGAAAATGTGAAAAGTTTACGACAGACAGACGACACACGACACACGACACACGACAGACGACAGACGACGGACGACGGACGCCGGACGCCGGACGGATCGCTATGACAATAGCTCACTAGAGCCTTTGGCTCAGGTGAGCTAAAAAGGGAAAAAAAATTTGTTGGGGTCCCGCCGGGGTTTGAAGCCACTCCCCATGGGTCCATTGGGCATTGAAAACATACACTATACCTATGTACAATCTTAAAAAATATTCCTTAAAAATCCAAAAGTGGATATCTTGACAAAATTCTTTCACTTGAAGGGTACCATGCATGAGTACCTCATATCTACAAAATGTCATGACAATCTGAAGAGTGGTTATAGAAAAGAAGCAGAAAATGTATGAAAATCACCCCCCCCCCCCTTCCTTTTTACATAAGAAAAAAATTCATAAAAAATCAAAAAAATAAAATTTAAGCATAAAATTCATATCAAAGCAATGATTAAGTTAGATATGATAAATATGCAGTAAATGAGTGTGTAAAATCATACACTTATTGAGTTATTTAAAGAAATAGTGCAAAAATTAGCATTTCTGACTAAGTCCGAAGAGACGTCAAAAAAGCGTCAAAAATTTGAGTTCGGAGTGGAACCAAAAATAACAACACTTCTTAAGACATCTCTCTAGATCATCCTGATGCTTTCGGTTTGTCGATACGTGCTTCCGTTCTGAAGAAGAAGTTTGTCAAAGGAGGGTACCCCCTGTGACCTACTTTTGCCTGTGGTGGCGCCACCTGTTGAGGGATCCGGACGAAAAACAACAACACTTGTAGGGGACCATTAGTACTTTATACCTACCAAGTTTCATCAAAATCCCTTTAGCCATTCTTGAGAAGAAGTCGAAAATGTGAAAAGTTTACGACAGACAGACGACACACGACACACGACAGACGACGGACGACGGACGCCGGACGGATCGCTATGACAATAGCTCACTAGAGCCTTTGGCTCAGGTGAGCTAAAAAGGGAAAAAAAATTTGTTGGGGTCCCGCCGGGGTTTGAAGCCACTCCCCATGGGTCCATTGGGCATTGAAAACATACACTATACCTATGTACAATCTTAAAAAATATTCCTTAAAAATCCAAAAGTGGATATCTTGACAAAATTCTTTCACTTGAAGGGTACCATGCATGAGTACCTCATATCTACAAAATGTCATGACAATCTGAAGAGTGGTTATAGAAAAGAAGCAGAAAATGTATGAAAATCACCCCCCCCCCTTCCTTTTCACATAAGAAAAAAATTCATAAAAAATCAAAAAAATAAAATTTAAGCATAAAATTCATATCAAAGCAATGATTAAGTTAGATATGATAAATATGCAGTAAATGAGTGTGTAAAATCATACACTTATTGAGTTATTTAAAGAAATAGTGCAAAAATTAGCATTTCTGACTAAGTCCGAAGAGACGTCAAAAAAGCGTCAAAAATTTGAGTTCGGAGTGGAACCAAAAATAACAACACTTCTTAAGACATCTCTCTAGATCATCCTGATGCTTTCGGTTTGTCGATACGTGCTTCCGTTCTGAAGAAGAAGTTTGTCAAAGGAGGGTACCCCCTGTGACCTACTTTTGCCTGTGGTGGCGCCACCTGTTGAGGGATCCGGACGAAAAACAACAACACTTGTAGGGGACCATTAGTACTTTATACCTACCAAGTTTCATCAAAATCCCTTTAGCCATTCTTGAGAAGAAGTCGAAAATGTGAAAAGTTTACGACAGACAGACGACACACGACACACGACACACGACAGACGACGGACGACGGACGCCGGACGGATCGCTATGACAATAGCTCACTAGAGCCTTTGGCTCAGGTGAGCTAAAAAGGGAAAAAAAATTTGTTGGGGTCCCGCCGGGGTTTGAAGCCACTCCCCATGGGTCCATTGGGCATTGAAAACATACACTATACCTATGTACAATCTTAAACAAGAGCCCCAGGGGGCACAACGCTCACCTGATACCCATGCACGCTCTAAATGACATACTGACATTGAATACTGATAGTGCCAGTACCAGGATTTTAGCCCACAACCTTCCTAACAAGATTTTTGCCGGATGCAGACAAGTTTTTTTTTCAGACAACCTTTAAAAGTACAAACAAGAGAAAATAGTCACATTTCAAAACAACAACTTTTTTACTGATTTGAAAAGATGGATTATGTGATCCAAAGTCATAATCATTGCCCAGCTTGTATAGTTTGATTATGCAACATCAAAAATAAAATCATTTTGTAAAATTCCACATTAATGTGCAACAGAAACAGAATAAAACAATGAAATGATTTCATAAATTAAGTTTATTTAAAATTGAACACCAAACCTTTCATTATTAATAGCTAGTATGCCAGAAAATAATAAAGCCTGTGTTTGTGAAACACGAATGCCCCACGGTGGCATCTTTGTTGGTATAAACACCATTTTCTGTTAAGTATGTGAGAGGTCAGGGTCAGAGTAATGTTGGTATCAATGGAAAGATCTTGTCACAAAGAATACACATGTACAATATGAAAGCCCTATCACTAACCATTCAAAAGTTATGCCCAATGTTAAAGTTTTTGAAAAGTAGGTCAAAGGTCAAGGTCACGAGGTCAAAAATTTTGGTATCAATGGAAAGGTATTGTCACAAGGAATACACATGTGAAATATGAAAGCTCTATCACCTTCCATTCAAAAGTTATGCCCAATGTAAAGTTTTTCGGACAAACAGACAGACGGACAGGCCAAAAACTATATGCCCCCGTATCTTTGATTCCGGAAGCATAAAAATCAAAGACTTTTCGGTTTTGCCTTTATTCATATTAAATTATACAGAAATCTATGAATGAGAGCTTTTGAATAGTACAGAGGACTCCACTTAATCTGATACCTGATAATCTGATACTCCTCTTAATCTGATATGATTTCAAAACACAAAACCATTTCCTATATAATCAATGTAAATCACTCCTCTTAATCTGATAGAAATTGTCAAAAATCTTAAGAACTCCTCTTAATCTGATAAGATTTTCCGTCAACTATGATATTTTTCCTATGATATTTACGTCATTTTCAGTGGATTATTGTAAAAAAATCCTTGAAATTGGCATTTTACCCTTCAGAACTATTCAAAATGGCTTGAAAGTATTTCTATCATTAAATTAATGCATATGATAAAATCTAAGATACATTCTAGTATAATTAAGAGGACTACTTTATTGTATTTCTATGGAATTTCAAACTCCTGATAATCTGATACTCCTGTTAATCTGATAATGATCTTCCGACAAATTGACTATCAGATTAACAGGAGTCCTCTGTATTGATTTCATATTAATACATGTAACGTACAGTCAAAATCGTGTTAATCCAATTAACACAGACAAGTTGTTAGCGGACAATATTAATTCAAGTGAGTTGTGCAGAAATTGAGCCAATTTATTTTCCAAACAGCAGTGTACGGTGTATCAAACCTCATGACCCAGTGAAGCCACTTGGACAAATTATTTTCGGTAAATATGCTGAAATGCGGCGCTTGGAAATGTATTTTTAGCATATTGAATCAATAGTCGTGATAAATTTAACTTCGAACTTGATCTTGTCTTTTATGCAATCTACAGATAGGTTTGAAAATATGCAAAATTCGGAACATTTTCGATGAGGACGCAGAGTTCCTGTAAAAAAAGTGAAATTTGCGAAAAAAGGACATGCATGACCCCCCCCCCCCTTTTTCTTTACATTTTTATGCGTGCCAAAGATTCGCAATCAAAAAAGACCAATTTTACAGACTTCCGGGCATTTCATTTCAGGCAAAATTTTTAGTGTGCACCTTTTTATTTCCTGTAGTTACCCCTACTAAAGGGGCAAGGAGGTATTGAACCAATCAAATCTGTAACACAAGATATATGGCGACTATGTTTACCATAGATACAGAAATAAGACAGATAAAATAATCATTAAATAGGGAAATTGTTCTGAAATATGCATGTATGAAAAAAAAGCAATTCAAGGAATGCTTGTGTCGCCTGCGTAGCGGATTTTTTTTTATTGAAATTAGGTCAAATATCAAGGGCAAGGTCACTAGGTTAAAAATTATGGAATGTTTAGAAAGGTCTTTTCATAAGGAATACAAATGTGAAATATCAAAGCCCTATCACTTACCACTCAAAAGAAATAGCAAATCATAGATTTGTTGAAAAGTAGGTCAAATATATAGGGCAAGTGCACGAGGTAAAACATAGGTAATCACAGATTACGAAGCTCACCTCGTGACAGCAAAATTCAATTCAAACATATTTCTTAGTACATGTATATTGGCTTTTAAAGGCAAAACCACTCAAGCAGAAAAAGTAGGTAAAGGTCATTTTATGAAAGTTTGATCAAAGATACATCCAATATGCAAGTTTGGTACATGTAGCAGTTATACTTTGCTCAATATTGGCTTTATAGAGCAAAATCACTCAAGCGGAAAAAGTAGGTCAAGGTCATTTTATGAAAGATTGATCAAAGATACATCCAATATGCAAGTTTGGTACATGTATCACTTATACTTTGCTCAATATTGGCTTTTAAAGGCAAAATCACTCAAGCGGAAAAAGTAGGTCAAGGTCATTTTATGAAAGTTTGATCAAAGATACATCTAATATGCAAGTTTGGAACATCTAGCACTTATACTTTGCTCAATATTGGCTTTTAAAGGCAAAATCACTCAAGCGGAAAAAGTAGGTCAAGGTCATTTTATGAAAGTTTGATCAAAGATACATCCAATATGCAAGTTTGGTACATGTAGCACTTATACTTTGCTCAATATTGGCTTTTAAAAGCGAATTCACTCAAGTGGAAAAAGTAGGTCAGATGCTGCATCCCATGCATGGGTCCATCTCGGCATCCAAAGATGAATCACTTGTGCAAGTTTGGTTACTGTAGCATTAGTACTTTGTCAGATACTGAGCTACCCCAAACTTCTTATCCAAATCACTCAAGCGGAAAATGTAGGTCAGATGCTGCATCCGATGCATGGGTTCACCTCAGCATCCAAAGATGAATCACTTGTGCAAGTTTGGTTACTGTAGCATCAGTACTTTGTCAGATACTGAGCTACCCCAAACTTCTTAACCAAGTCACTCAAGCAGAAAATGTAGGTCAGATGCTGCATCCGATGCATGGGTTTACCTCAGCATCCAAAAATGAATCACTTGTGCAAGTTTGGTTACTGTAGCATCAGTACTTTGTCAGATACTGAGCTACCCCAAACTTCTTAACCAAGTCACTCAAGCGGAAAATGTAAGTCAGATGCTGCATACGATGCATGGGTTCACCTCAGCATCCAAAGATGAATCACTTGTGCCAGTTTGGTTACTGTAGCATTAGTACTTTGTCAGATACTGAGCTACCCCAAACTTCTTAACCGGACCCGGACACGGACGCGGACGCGTGGGGTTATAGCATAAGCTCACTCAACTTCGTCGAGGTGAGCTAAAAATGATGGTATGTGAAGAAAGGTCTTGTCACATGGAATGCACATGTGAAATATCAAAGCCTATCACTCAGCAATCAAAAGAAATAGCCAATCTAAGTTTTTTTGAAAAGTAGGTCAAATATCTAGGTCTTGGTCATGAGGTCAAAAGTTATGATATGTGTAGAAAGGCCTTGTCACAAGAAGGAACACACATATGAAATATCAAAGCTCTATCACTTACCAATCAAAAGATATAGCAAATCTTAATTTTTTTGAAAAGTAGGTCAAATATCTAGGTCAAGGTCATGAGGTCAAAATTATGGTATGTGTAGAAAGGTATTGTCAAAAGGAATACACAAGAGAAATATCAAAGCCCTATCACTTGCCAATCAATAGATATAGCCAATCTTGGTTTTTTTTAAAAGTAGGTCAAATATCTAGGTCAAGGTCACAAGGTCAAACATTATATGTGTAGAAAGGTCTAATCACAAGGAATACACATGTGAAATATCAAAGTCCTATCACTAATCAATCAAGAGATATAGCCAATATTAGATTTTTAGAAAAGTAGGTCAAATATCTAGGTCAAGGTCACAAGGTCAAAAATTATGATATGTGTATAAAGGTCTTGTCACAAGGAATACACATGTGAAATATCAAAGCCCTATCACTTACCAATCAAAAGTTATGGGGTGTGACACCCAAGTGTGACAGACAGACGGACAGACGAACAACGGACAAAGTGATCCCTAAGTGTCGCTGTGCTTCGCAGGCAACACAAAAAGTCAACATCTTAAAAATAAATTCAGAGTATATTTGATAGCATATGTGGCCAAGTTAATTCGAAGTATGAAAATAAGTACACAAAGCCAAACTAGCTATAGCTTGTCTTATTTAAAAAATTATTAAAAATCTAAAAGTTGATATTTTGACAAAATTCTTTCACAGTTTCATTTCTAGCGATAAATATAAAAATAAAAAGAGAAAAAAAACTGTAAAAGGGAAAAAAAAATTGTTGGGGTCCCGCCGGGGTTTGAAGCTACTCCCCATGGGTCCATTTGGCATGGAAAACATACATTATACCTATGTACAATCTTAAAAAATATTCCTTAAAAATCCAAAAGTGGATATCTTGACAAAATTCTTTCACTTGTAGGGTACCATGCATGAGTACCTCATACCTACAAATTGTCATGACAATCTGAAGAGTGGTTATAGAAAAGAAGCAGAAAATGTATGAAAATCAAGCCCCCCCCCCCCCCCTTCCTTTTTACATAAGAAAAAAATTCATAAAAAATCAAAAAAAATAAATTTTAAGCATAAAATACATATCAAAGCATTAAGTAAGTTAAATATGATAAATATGTAGTAAATGAGTGTGTAAAATCATACACTTATTGAGTTATTTAAAGAAATAGTGCAAAAATGTGCATTTCTGACAAAGTCCGAAAAGACGTCAAAAACGCGTCAAAAATTTGACTTCGAAGTGGAACCAAAAATAACAACACTTCTTAAGACATCTCTCTAGATCATCCTGATGCTTTCGGTTTGTCGATACATGCTTCGGTTCTGAAGAAGAAGTTTGTCAAAGGAGGGTACCCCCCGTGACCTACTTTTGGCTGTGGTGGCGCCACCTGTTGACAGATCCGGACGAAAAACAACAACACTTGTAGGGGACCATGAGTACTTCATACCTACCAAGTTTCATCAAAATCCCTTCAGCCCCACTGGAGAAGAAGTTTAAAATGTGAAAAGTTTACGACGACGGACGACGACGACGACGACGACGACGGACGACGGACGCCGGACGCAACACTATGACAATAGCTCACTTGAGCCTATGGCTCAGGTGAGCTAAAAATATTCCTTAAAAATCCAAAAGTGGATATCTTGACAAAATTCTTTCACTTGAAGGGTACCATGCATGAGTACCTCATATCTACAAAATGTCATGACAATCTGAAGAGTGGTTATAGAAAAGAAGCAGAAAATGTATGAAAATCACCCCCCCCCCTTCCTTTTTACATAAGAAAAAAATTCATAAAAAATCAAAAAAATAAAATTTAAGCATAAAATTCATATCAAAGCAATGATTAAGTTAGATATGATAAATATGCAGTAAATGAGTGTGTAAAATCATACACTTATTGAGTTATTTAAAGAAATAGTGCAAAAATTAGCATTTCTGACTAAGTCCGAAGAGACGTCAAAAAAGCGTCAAAAATTTGAGTTCGGAGTGGAACCAAAAATAACAACACTTCTTAAGACATCTCTCTAGATCATCCTGATGCTTTCGGTTTGTCGATACGTGCTTCCGTTCTGAAGAAGAAGTTTGTCAAAGGAGGGTACCCCCTGTGACCTACTTTTGCCTGTGGTGGCGCCACCTGTTGAGGGATCCGGACGAAAAACAACAACACTTGTAGGGGACCATTAGTACTTTATACCTACCAAGTTTCATCAAAATCCCTTTAGCCATTCTTGAGAAGAAGTCGAAAATGTGAAAAGTTTACGACAGACAGACGACACACGACACACGACACACGACACACGACGGACGACGGACGCCGGACGGATCGCTATGACAATAGCTCACTAGAGCCTTTGGCTCAGGTGAGCTAAAAAGGGAAAAAAAATTTGTTGGGGTCCCGCCGGGGTTTGAAGCCACTCCCCATGGGTCCATTGGGCATTGAAAACATACACTATACCTATGTACAATCTTAAAAAATATTCCTTAAAAATCCAAAAGTGGATATCTTGACAAAATTCTTTCACTTGAAGGGTACCATGCATGAGTACCTCATATCTACAAAATGTCATGACAATCTGAAGAGTGGTTATAGAAAAGAAGCAGAAAATGTATGAAAATCACCCCCCCCCTTCCTTTTTACATAAGAAAAAAATTCATAAAAAATCAAAAAAATAAAATTTAAGCATAAAATTCATATCAAAGCAATGATTAAGTTAGATATGATAAATATGCAGTAAATGAGTGTGTAAAATCATACACTTATTGAGTTATTTAAAGAAATAGTGCAAAAATTAGCATTTCTGACTAAGTCCGAAGAGACGTCAAAAAAGCGTCAAAAATTTGAGTTCGGAGTGGAACCAAAAATAACAACACTTCTTAAGACATCTCTCTAGATCATCCTGATGCTTTCGGTTTGTCGATACGTGCTTCCGTTCTGAAGAAGAAGTTTGTCAAAGGAGGGTACCCCCTGTGACCTACTTTTGCCTGTGGTGGCGCCACCTGTTGAGGGATCCGGACGAAAAACAACAACACTTGTAGGGGACCATTAGTACTTTATACCTACCAAGTTTCATCAAAATCCCTTTAGCCATTCTTGAGAAGAAGTCGAAAATGTGAAAAGTTTACGACAGACAGACGACACACGACACACGACAGACGACGGACGACGGACGCCGGACGGATCGCTATGACAATAGCTCACTAGAGCCTTTGGCTCAGGTGAGCTAAAAAGGGAAAAAAAATTTGTTGGGGTCCCGCCGGGGTTTGAAGCCACTCCCCATGGGTCCATTGGGCATTGAAAACATACACTATACCTATGTACAATCTTAAAAAATATTCCTTAAAAATCCAAAAGTGGATATCTTGACAAAATTCTTTCACTTGAAGGGTACCATGCATGAGTACCTCATATCTACAAAATGTCATGACAATCTGAAGAGTGGTTATAGAAAAGAAGCAGAAAATGTATGAAAATCACCCCCCCCCCTTCCTTTTTACATAAGAAAAAAATTCATAAAAAATCAAAAAAATAAAATTTAAGCATAAAATTCATATCAAAGCAATGATTAAGTTAGATATGATAAATATGCAGTAAATGAGTGTGTAAAATCATACACTTATTGAGTTATTTAAAGAAATAGTGCAAAAATTAGCATTTCTGACTAAGTCCGAAGAGACGTCAAAAAAGCGTCAAAAATTTGAGTTCGGAGTGGAACCAAAAATAACAACACTTCTTAAGACATCTCTCTAGATCATCCTGATGCTTTCGGTTTGTCGATACGTGCTTCCGTTCTGAAGAAGAAGTTTGTCAAAGGAGGGTACCCCCTGTGACCTACTTTTGCCTGTGGTGGCGCCACCTGTTGAGGGATCCGGACGAAAAACAACAACACTTGTAGGGGACCATTAGTACTTTATACCTACCAAGTTTCATCAAAATCCCTTTAGCCATTCTTGAGAAGAAGTCGAAAATGTGAAAAGTTTACGACAGACAGACGACACACGACACACGACACACGACAGACGACGGACGACGGACGCCGGACGGATCGCTATGACAATAGCTCACTAGAGCCTTTGGCTCAGGTGAGCTAAAAAGGGAAAAAAAATTTGTTGGGGTCCCGCCGGGGTTTGAAGCCACTCCCCATGGGTCCATTGGGCATTGAAAACATACACTATACCTATGTACAATCTTAAAAAATATTCCTTAAAAATCCAAAAGTGGATATCTTGACAAAATTCTTTCACTTGAAGGGTACCATGCATGAGTACCTCATATCTACAAAATGTCATGACAATCTGAAGAGTGGTTATAGAAAAGAAGCAGAAAATGTATGAAAATCACCCCCCCCCTTCCTTTTTACATAAGAAAAAAATTCATAAAAAATCAAAAAAATAAAATTTAAGCATAAAATTCATATCAAAGCAATGATTAAGTTAGATATGATAAATATGCAGTAAATGAGTGTGTAAAATCATACACTTATTGAGTTATTTAAAGAAATAGTGCAAAAATTAGCATTTCTGACTAAGTCCGAAGAGACGTCAAAAAAGCGTCAAAAATTTGAGTTCGGAGTGGAACCAAAAATAACAACACTTCTTAAGACATCTCTCTAGATCATCCTGATGCTTTCGGTTTGTCGATACGTGCTTCCGTTCTGAAGAAGAAGTTTGTCAAAGGAGGGTACCCCCTGTGACCTACTTTTGCCTGTGGTGGCGCCACCTGTTGAGGGATCCGGACGAAAAACAACAACACTTGTAGGGGACCATTAGTACTTTATACCTACCAAGTTTCATCAAAATCCCTTTAGCCATTCTTGAGAAGAAGTCGAAAATGTGAAAAGTTTACGACAGACAGACGACACACGACACACGACACACGACACACGACAGACGACGGACGACGGACGCCGGACGGATCGCTATGACAATAGCTCACTAGAGCCTTTGGCTCAGGTGAGCTAAAAAGGGAAAAAAAATTTGTTGGGGTCCCGCCGGGGTTTGAAGCCACTCCCCATGGGTCCATTGGGCATTGAAAACATACACTATACCTATGTACAATCTTAAAAAATATTCCTTAAAAATCCAAAAGTGGATATCTTGACAAAATTCTTTCACTTGAAGGGTACCATGCATGAGTACCTCATATCTACAAAATGTCATGACAATCTGAAGAGTGGTTATAGAAAAGAAGCAGAAAATGTATGAAAATCACCCCCCCCCCCCCTTCCTTTTTACATAAGAAAAAAATTCATAAAAAATCAAAAAAATAAAATTTAAGCATAAAATTCATATCAAAGCAATGATTAAGTTAGATATGATAAATATGCAGTAAATGAGTGTGTAAAATCATACACTTATTGAGTTATTTAAAGAAATAGTGCAAAAATTAGCATTTCTGACTAAGTCCGAAGAGACGTCAAAAAAGCGTCAAAAATTTGAGTTCGGAGTGGAACCAAAAATAACAACACTTCTTAAGACATCTCTCTAGATCATCCTGATGCTTTCGGTTTGTCGATACGTGCTTCCGTTCTGAAGAAGAAGTTTGTCAAAGGAGGGTACCCCCTGTGACCTACTTTTGCCTGTGGTGGCGCCACCTGTTGAGGGATCCGGACGAAAAACAACAACACTTGTAGGGGACCATTAGTACTTTATACCTACCAAGTTTCATCAAAATCCCTTTAGCCATTCTTGAGAAGAAGTCGAAAATGTGAAAAGTTTACGACAGACAGACGACACACGACACACGACACACGACACACGACAGACGCCGGACGGATCGCTATGACAATAGCTCACTAGAGCCTTTGGCTCAGGTGAGCTAAAAAGGGAAAAAAAATTTGTTGGGGTCCCGCCGGGGTTTGAAGCCACTCCCCATGGGTCCATTGGGCATTGAAAACATACACTATACCTATGTACAATCTTAAAAAATATTCCTTAAAAATCCAAAAGTGGATATCTTGACAAAATTCTTTCACTTGAAGGGTACCATGCATGAGTACCTCATATCTACAAAATGTCATGACAATCTGAAGAGTGGTTATAGAAAAGAAGCAGAAAATGTATGAAAATCACCCCCCCCCCTTCCTTTTTACATAAGAAAAAAATTCATAAAAAATCAAAAAAATAAAATTTAAGCATAAAATTCATATCAAAGCAATGATTAAGTTAGATATGATAAATATGCAGTAAATGAGTGTGTAAAATCATACACTTATTGAGTTATTTAAAGAAATAGTGCAAAAATTAGCATTTCTGACTAAGTCCGAAGAGACGTCAAAAAAGCGTCAAAAATTTGAGTTCGGAGTGGAACCAAAAATAACAACACTTCTTAAGACATCTCTCTAGATCATCCTGATGCTTTCGGTTTGTCGATACGTGCTTCCGTTCTGAAGAAGAAGTTTGTCAAAGGAGGGTACCCCCTGTGACCTACTTTTGCCTGTGGTGGCGCCACCTGTTGAGGGATCCGGACGAAAAACAACAACACTTGTAGGGGACCATTAGTACTTTATACCTACCAAGTTTCATCAAAATCCCTTTAGCCATTCTTGAGAAGAAGTCGAAAATGTGAAAAGTTTACGACAGACAGACGACACACGACACACGACACACGACAGACGACGGACGCCGGACGGATCGCTATGACAATAGCTCACTAGAGCCTTTGGCTCAGGTGAGCTAAAAACAACAGATATCTGGATATTATCTATAAAAGGCAAACAGTTCCTGTAATCTATAAATGAAACGTATATGCTGATGTAATTTCATGGTTCTAAGATCGATGTTTGTATTAGAAGGAAAAATATTACTTTTTTCTGCTATTTGGGGGGAAAATATAGGTTTTTTATACTAAAATTACAGATTTCTGAGATATATCTCAAATATACATGTAATTTATATTTGTTGTTATATAGGATATGAAACTTAATTTATTTGTACATGTCATAAGAGTATCAAATTAGAAAAATAAAATAGTAAGAAATATAGAAATGCATACCATAACCACAAAATAACATTGCAAAAACAGTCAATGAATCGTGAATAACACGGTATGACCACCCAATAACGTAACAGAGCAACTCAATAAAAAAAGTATAACCAACCAATAATAAAGCAAAGGCACTCAGATAATGGTCTTTTAACCCTCCATTATATATACAAATTAATGATACAGTATAATCACTTGATAACATAGCAAAACCACTGAATAATAAAGTCGTTTGATCCTTTATTACATAGGAACCACTTAATTATACAGTGTAAACACTCAATGACATAGCAAAACCCCTCAATATAGTGGTTGTTAGACCCTTTACTATATCAAAATCACTTAACGATACAACATAACCAACCAATAACGTGATGGTTTGAACATTTGCTGTGACAAAAATTTAAAATAACACCGCATAGCTACCCAATAACTTAGCTTTACCACTGAATAACGTGATTAGTTGATCTTTTATTATAACAAAACCACTCAATAACATAGAATAGCCACCAAATAACTTTGCATTCTTACTCAATAACGTGATGATTTGACACTTTATTATTACAAAACCACTTAATATCACACCATAACCACCAAATAACTTCTCAATAACGTGGTCGTTTGCCTCTTTTTTATAATGAAACCACTCAAGAACAAAGCATGAGTACCCAATAACATTACAAAACCACCAAATAACGTAATGGTTTGACCCTTTATTGTATTAAATCACAGATTAGCATCTCTGTTTGACCCTTTATATTGCTAAAATCCACATTAAAACAGTCCTGGTTCCATAGAGAGAACGAGGAAAGATTGTTAATTTATTTGTACATGTCATAAGAGTATCAAATTAGAAAAATAAAATAGTAAGAAATATAGAAATGCATACCATAACCACAAAATAACATTGCAAAAACAGTCAATGAATCGTGAATAACACGGTATGACCACCCAATAACGTAACAGAGCAACTCAATAAAAAAAGTATAACCAACCAATAATAAAGCAAAGGCACTCAGATAATGGTCTTTTAACCCTCCATTATATATACAAATTAATGATACAGTATAATCACTTGATAACATAGCAAAACCACTGAATAATAAAGTCGTTTGATCCTTTATTACATAGGAACCACTTAATTATACAGTGTAAACACTCAATGACATAGCAAAACCCCTCAATATAGTGGTTGTTAGACCCTTTACTATATCAAAATCACTTAACGATACAACATAACCAACCAATAACGTGATGGTTTGAACATTTGCTGTAACAAAAATTTAAAATAACACCGCATAGCTACCCAATAACTTAGCTTTACCACTGAATAACGTGATTAGTTGATCTTTTATTATAACAAAACCACTCAATAACATAGAATAGCCACCAAATAACTTTGCATTCTTACTCAATAACGTGATGATTTGACACTTTATTATTACAAAACCACTTAATATCACACCATAACCACCAAATAACTTCTCAATAACGTGGTCGTTTGCCTCTTTTTTATAATGAAACCACTCAAGAACAAAGCATGAGTACCCAATAACATTACAAAACCACCAAATAACGTAATGGTTTGACCCTTTATTGTATTAAATCACAGATTAGCATCTCTGTTTGACCCTTTATATTGCTAAAATCCACATTAAAACAGTCCTGGTTCCATAGAGAGAACGAGGAAAGATTGTTATTGAGTGGTAATGCTAAGTTATTGGGTGATTATGCAGTGTTATTAAGTGGTTTTGTTGCAATAAAGTGTCAAACCGTCACGTTTTTGAGTGATAATGCTATGTTATTGGGTGCTTATGCTGTGTAATTGAGTGGTTTTGATATAATTAAGGGTCAAACGATCATCTTATTAAGTAGTTATGCTAAGTTATTAGGCGGTTTTGTTATAATAAAATGTTAAATCGTCACGCTATGGATTAGTAATGCTATGTTTTGGAGTGGTAATTCTGTGTTATTGAGTGGTTTTGTTACAATAAAGGATAAAATCATCACGTTATTATGTAGTAATGCTAAGTGATAAGGTGGATATGCTGTGTTATTACAAATGTAAGTGGTTTTGTTATAACAAAGGGTCAAACCATCACGTTATTGGGTGTTTTTTATGTTATTGGTTGGTTATGCTGTATTATTTAGTGATTTTCATATAGTTAAGGGTCAAACAGTGTCTTTATTGAGTGGTTTTGCTATGTCATTGGGTGTTTACACTGTATTGAGATGTGTTTTTATGTTATAAAGGGTCAAATTACCATGTTATGGAGTGGTTTTGCTATGTTATTGTGTGGTTATACTGAATTATTAAGTGGTAAAGTTTGAAAGACCATGTTATTGAGTGGCTTTGCTATATTATTGGTTGATTATACTGTATAATTGAATTGTAAATAATATTTTGAATATTTCTCAGAAACTTGTAAATTTAGTATGAAAAACCGACGTTTTAACCAAAAATAGCAGAAAAAAGTAACATTTTTTATTCTAACACAAAAAACCGATCTTAGAACCATGAAATTACATCAGTATATACGTTTCATATATAGATTACAGGAACTGTTTGCCTTTTATAGATAATATCCAGATATATGTTGTTTTTTACTGAAAAATACGGTTTTTTTGCCCCAAAATTACCAAAAATACATATATCATGTTTTTAAAAATTTGAAAAAAAAACATGAATATACACCAGAAAACAGATTCAGGTATTCGATTTTATAAGTAGTAAATATCTTATAATTAGTATACAAAAATCAGCTTATCTTACTTAAAATAGCCATTTTTCTGTAAAAACATCAATTTAGAAGCATTGAACTAAAATATTGAGCCAAATATTATGTCATTGGAGAGAGAAGACTTTGTATGTATTTATTATATAATCTAATAACGATCATAGATAAAACTATAGAGCTTAGGAGCACAAACTAAATGAAAAGTGTAGATTTCTATATATTATGCAAGCATTTTTATTTCAATTCATGAATATGCAAAATAGTTATTTTGCATATGATCACGTGATTAATAGAACAACCTTTCCTCATTATATTGATACCAGTTACAGATGTTTAGCTCAACATTTGGCCAAGATATGGCTATTTTACTTAACCAATAGTTCTTTCGTGACTTTAGCAGGGGGTTGCCATGGAAACGGTCGAAAAACACATAGCCTAAATGAGTTTATTTTTGAGTACATCCTGAAAACCGATTCTGTAGACCCTAAGGAACATTATGATACCCGTGAAAAAAAGTACTCAAGGGGGTGCATGGGGGTCCCCACTAGCTCCCCGACTATTTAGTCGTTACAGAAAATGCCATAATTTGCTTTGGCTGTGCGTCAAGTTAGAAATAGGACGAAAAATAAAAAGTCTACGAGGATTTTCTATACTGTAGTAAAATCGCTGAAATGTGTGACGTCGGAGGCCTTGACGTCACTGTTTACTATTGTTGACACGGAGAACAATATGGCGGCGGCTTGAAATTAACATGGGAATTTCCCGTACTGGTCGGGTACATATTATCGCCGGGCACATATTACCGCCACTTCATTTATATCTCTGCATATTGTGGATGTAGGAATTTAATTTTTTCACCATAATTACATCTTTGAAACATGAAACAGTATACAAAATATCAAATAATTTCATAACCTGCAAATACTGAATTTTATGATAGAAAGTCGGTAAATCTGAATGTATTTCCCCCGCCTTTCCGGGGAACTTAGGGTAGGTCACTTCATCTTCCCATATCTCCTTGGTTTTTATTTTTTTTTTTTGTATGAATTTTTCACAGACAAATAGAAGAAAGTTCAAAGATACAAATAATATCAATTTTGTTGAAAAAGTGCAAGATTTTCAGTAAGAACAGATAGAGGTGGCGATAATATGTACCCTTCCTTCTTTCAAACTTTGCTCAACCCCGACATTCACAAATCAAAGATAAACAAGAACAGATTATCAGATTATCATGAAAATTAAGTGAAATGTGTATCAAGGGTTCCTCTTCCTTCTTTGCAAATTTCATCGAATTTCATGAAGAAATAAAGATTTTAGAGCAAAAAATATTGAAAAAGTGGCGATAATATGTGCCCGACCAGTATAGACATTTTTATTTTTCATATTGCGTTTTGAAGGCAACTGATACTGGTCGGGTACATATTATCGCCGGGCACGTATTATCGCCACTTCATTTATATCTCCGCATATTGCTGATGTACAAATCTAATTTTTCACCATAATGACATCTTTGAAATATGAAATGGTATACAAAATTTCAAATAATTTCATAACCTGCAAATACTGAATTTTATGATAGTAAGTTGGTAAATCTGAATGTATTTTCCCCGCCCCTCCGGGGAAAGGGTAGGTCACTTCATCTTCCTATATCTCTTTGGTTTTTTTTAATTTTTTGTATGGATTTTTTACAGTTGAAAAGAAGAAAGTTCAAAGATACAAATAATGTCAATTTTGTTGAAAAAGTGTAAGATTTTCAGTAAGAACAGATAGAGGTGGCGATAATATGTACCCTTCCTTCTTTCAAACTTAGTTAAACCCTGACGTACACAAATCACCGATAAACAAAAACAGATAATCAGATTTTCATGAAAATCACATGAAATGTGTATCAAGGGTTCCTCTTCCTTCTGTAAAAATTTCATGAAGAAATAAAGATTTTAGAGCAAAAAATGTTGAAAAAATAGGCGATAATATGTGCCCGACCAGTAGGGTAAGTTGATGTTACATACATGTGAACCTCCCGGCGGGAGGACGAAATCTCCCGACGAAACGAGGACCCTCCCGATGAAAAATAGTCCTCCCGATTCCTCCCGACGAAACAGAATCCTCCCGACGAAAACGAAAAATCCTCCAGATTTCTCCAGATGAAATGCAAAATCCCCATTTGTGTATTAGGTTACGCATTACGCCGTCTGTAGTTACCAGACAATCAATTTAATAGGTGCTAATTATACAGGTGACAGGTATATTGCTGGAAAAACAAAGCAATTAGCGTCGCGTTCTCTTCACCGTCACGGGTACACGACTTCCCCGGGGGACGTTATACCCAGTACATCTAAACACGGGTTGTCAAATTCACGTACCAAATTGATGTACAAGGTTAATTGGGGAATCTTCTTGATGCCGTAAAATCATATTATATTTATATATTATAACACGAAAAAGTGAGGAAATGCAGTAAAAGTTTGCTGATAAATAAATAAATGCGTAGGAAAAACGACGTCATGTAATTCACGTACTCTGTATAAGCGTGTATAACCTGAGGCAGATTTATTATTCTCCTAACAGTGGGATTTAAATCTGATGAGTGGTCAGTTTAAACCCCATGAAGAGCATGCAGTTATTGATTTTCTGTACAGGTTTACTCAAGTAGCAGAAGCTAGGTAAAAGAAATCAACGGACGTCATTGAGACAACTCTCGGAATTCCGAATTGTTTTTGTTGTTGTTGTATGAGAGCGGAATCTGTCCTTGTTGAAAAGCGAGTTGAGAAAATTCGTCCGTAGATTATAAAAAAAAGGGGGGGTGAATACCGATAAATCCTCCCGATGAAAAATTAAAAACCTCCCGACGAGAAGCCAAATCTCCAGATGAAAATTGAAAATCCTCCAGATTTGTGGAGGCAAAAGGTTCACATGTATGCAGTGATTGGGATAAGCATGCGCCCTGCGCCATAGTCACATTCAATTCTAAAATGGCACATTTAAATTTTACATAGTGCGCCAATGTGGCGCATTAAATTTTTAAACAAATTGTGGAAATCCTCCGTTCTTTTATTCAACGTGGTGATGACTTCACCACATTCACTTATTTAAGTTCTGCATGCTTTTTAATTTGTTTACTTTTCGTATCAATTGATACACCAGACAATAATATGAAAGTATTTATTTAAAACACCATTGTTTCCTATTGCATGATTGCAACAATCCTTATTTCAAAACTTTATACATGTATGTACATACAAATGGACTTCACCAGTTAAGACAAATCGTAGACTTCATTTGTTCACAAAATGCAAATTTCTTACAAAGTTTTTTTATTAGATTTGGATATACTGTAGTTTACAACAATTTACAGCAGACTGTGATTTTTTTTTTGGGGGGGGGGGGATAAGGCAAATTTTGAATTATAAATTCAGGTTAAAAGCATGCAACGAATCTTTAAGACAATATTTTGAGTCTGTTTGGGTAAAATGCGTTCCCCATTTCCCATGTTAAAGTACAGAAAAGTCTGTCTAGACATTTGGAGCGGCGGGTGCATGCAGATCTATATATGTTTTAGCTTATTTGTTTGTTTGCTTGTGGTTTTTTTTAAATTGCTCATGGCACATTCATTTTCAACAATGGCACATTCATTTTGTAAATGGCGCATTGATGTTCCAGGACATGGGGCCATTGTCACATTCACCTGATTGCCTATCCCGATCACTGTGTATGATGTTAATTTCCAGTTACGACTAAAGGAGGTCAATTCTCGGAACAATAATTTATAGCGAAATTCCTTTGAGGACAGAATAAATTGCCAAAACAGGGTGCTCTGCCTCTGGATTTAGTGAACAGGACAGTAGGTAACCTGGCAATACTCAAGCCTATAATTATGTACTCTCCACTTCAGATATTTGGATTAATTGTAGCTAAATGCATGATCGAGAGAATGACTCTTACCAATGTCATACAAAAAGTTTGCAAGATCACAAAACGCCTTTGTTTCTAAGTCTGATTCAGACTTGTGTTTCTGGAGGATGTCATACGCTGGACTGAACAATTCTTTCATGTAGACTGATAAACTACGTCTTGGAAATCTATGTTCCTCTATGTGATGAAGATCGCAAAAAGCATCAGAAAAGCTGCAACTACGCGACCCATTGCAATCAGGACCAATATGTAAGAAATCAAATCTTTGCAATGCCCAAATTCTGTTACTTAAAAATTTATTTATCATTTGCTCAACATTGTCGGCCATTGCGGCTGTGCTTAAAAGTAGTACTCGGACGCGGACTCGGATTGTTAGAGTTGTAGATGAAATCCCTCCATGCATGGTCGGAGCACCTCCTAGGAGTTTGAACCGTATAACACACCATATGCCACTATATACATGTACCCTCCACTTTGTATGCAAATGTATGCTATGAATGTTGGGAGAGTGTGTTACATATGTACATGGCATTTTGGATGGTCCATATGGCCTTAATTAAACATGCCGTCACACGAGAAATTCTCCTCGTCCACAGCTGCCATGGGGCCTGGGGACCTCCTGTGTGGATGTATGATGCTCTACCAACTGAGCAATGTTAATGTTATTTTTGTATGTTAATTCCATCTTTGGGTAGGCGCACCTTAAGCATTTGTTAGTATATGTCAATCCACTTTGTTTGCTTGCTGTTTAGCAGTGTTCTAGCTAGAAATTTTTTTTTTAAAATGCTCTTACAAACGGGTAAGTGACTGATCCCTAAACTCCAGTCCTACCCACTGTCAAAATTCACTTACCCGAATGAGAAACTTCACCATAGAAACAAAAAAAAAAAAAAAAAAAAAAAATTAAAAGAAAGAAGAAACGTCTTGAATAGATTATCAATTTATGATAAAAATCTCCAATTTTAATAAAACAAAGAGCATGAAAGTTTTATATAATTTAATTTCAATATTGCCATTTGTCCTTGAATAAAAAAAAAAAAATGATAAAACACCGCTAAAGATGGTATGGCCGGATTGCAAAGTAAGTTTTTGTCACCAACTGGGTCAAGGTCAATAGGTCAAATAATACAGCATAAATTGAAAGGTTTTGTCAGAGGCAACCTACATGTATAAAATGAAGTTTCTACTGCATACAGTTCCATAGATTTTGATTAAACCAGGAACTTTAACCAAAATCCTTAACTAGGTCAAAGTCCAAGGTCAAGGTCACTAGGTCAAATGTTACGGCATAAATTGAAAGGTCTTGTCATGGGCGAGCTTCATTAATAATATAAAGTTTCTACTGCATACAGTACCATAGATTTTGCTTAAACCAGGAACTTTAATCAAAATCTTTGAGTAGGTCAAAGTTGAAGGTCAAGGTCACTAGGTCAAATGTGTCGGCATAAATTGAAAGGTCTTGTCATGGGCAAGCTTCATGTATAATATAAAGTTTCTACTGCATTTAGTTACTTAGATTTTGCCTCAACCAGAAACTTTAACCAAAATCTTTAACTAGGTCAAAGTCCAAGGTCAAGGTCACTAGGTCAAATGTTATGGCATAAATTGAAAGGTCTTGTCATGGGCAAGCTTCATGTATAATATAAAGTTTCTACTGCATATAGTTACTTAGATTTTGCCTCAACCAGAAACTTTAACCAAAATCTTTAACTAGGTCAAAGTCCAAGGTCAAGGTCACTAGGTCAAATGTTACGGCATAAATTGAAAGGTCTTGTCATGGGCAAGCTTCATGTATAATATAAAGTTTCTACTGCATTTAGTTACTTAGATTTTGCCTCAACCAGAAACTTTAACCAAAATCTTTAACTAGGTCAAAGTCCAAGGTCAAGGTCACTAGGTCAAATGTTATGGCATAAATTGAAAGGTCTTGTCATGGGCAAGCTTCATGTATAATATAAAGTTTCTACTGCATATAGTTACTTTAGATTTTGCCTCAACCAGAAACTTTAACCAAAATCTTTAACTAGGTCAAAGTCCAAGGTCAAGGTCACTAGGTCAAATGTTACGGCATAAATTGAAAGGTCTTGTCATGGGCAAGCTTCATGTATAATATAAAGTTTCTACTGCATTTAGTTACTTAGATTTTGCCTCAACCAGAAACTTTAACCAAAATCTTTAACTAAATCAAAGTCCAAGGTCAAGGTCACTAGGTCAAATGTTATGGCATAAATTGAAAGGTCTTGTCATGGACATGCTTCATGTATAATATAAAGTTTCTACTGCATATAGTTCCTTAGATTTTGCCTCAACCAGAAACCTTAACCAAAATGTTGACGGCAGACGGACGGACGGACAGACGGACGGACAGACAGACGGACGGACGGACATCGTCAATCTATAGACCGGAATTGCTTTGCAATCCGGCCAAAAAAATATGGCATAAGAGATTGAAATAAATAGATATGCCTGATACCCCCTACCCATCCCGTCCTCTTCCTCTAAAACAATCATAAGATATTCCAGCTTATTAGGGAGGGGGGGGGGGGGGTTATAGTCTATAATACCAGTAATAAAGAAAAAACCACGTTTTTCATCTATCGATAATCTACTTCCCAAGGGGTAAGAACAAGACCATATTTTGGTTACCCGAACTCATTTTTCACTTACCATGGGTAATGGGATTTCTAGAACACTACTGTTAGTTTCCTCCTTTACATTAGGAGCACCAAGGATGTATTGCTCTAAGAGTATACCTGGGAGGGCGTCTGGACTGTTCCCTCAGGTACCAAGAAATACATTGAAAAGCAAACAGATGCATACACAAAATGTACCAGGATTTGTTTTCCTGACCTTGTCAATTTAGTAACATATTCTGTAGCAATCATTGATCTTACTGTTGCATGTTATTGAAAACAATGCCAATTATCTGATCCTTGTGATTGTTATCTCTGTTAAACATTTGGACCTTCTGTCATTTTGATGTTACAGCTTTTAAGAGATATGGACAAAATAGGATCACTTAATATATCTTTATTACAGGTAAAAATATTGCATTGATTTAATAACGTTTACATTATATTCATGAGCATTATTGTTGTTAAAATAAAACTATTACACAGCATTATCAATTCTTATTTACTTCAGTGAATCAAATTAAACACAATCAGACCATATTATCCTGCATTATCATTCATTTGTCATAGGTCCAACATCTGTAGAACTAAGAATGTGACATCGAAATCAATTGCTCACATCATAAGGGTTACATGCACATATTAGACTGCTTCTACTTCTAAGATTTCTTGTTCAAATTGATTGAACCTTATGTACTATCTCAGGCATTTATTTCAATACGAAAAATTTTCTGCCATTATCATGATTATCATTGCAAATTGATGTTTATAAAGCTCCAAGCTTTTCACATAACTGCGGTCCTGGTGAGTTGTTTTGGACGGCAAAATAAATATTTTTCCCGCAATATGACATAATGGACAATCAATTTTTAACTGTGACTTAACGAGAGTAGGTAATTGCTGTGCTACTTGAGCAGTTATGTGGAAAAGGTTTATTTGAAGCTTAATTAGTTGAATTCTAATTTAGTCTGCTAGTCTGAGGACATAAAAAGCAATAAAAATAAATGAAAGGTGGTACATTGTACAAATGTACTTTTTAATTGTCACAGTAATGTCACTGAAAGTAAATGCTGAATAAAATTATTACTGATTAAAGAGGTTAAATTTAATGTTATATGTTCCCGAGTATTTACTAATAGTTACAACAGATAAATAGCAACTCAAACAAATCAAATTCAAGGAATTGTGGTCCCCCGCTTTTGGGTGTTTGCCTGTAAGTAAATGCATTCAGACACCCCTACTATTTTAAAGTTTTCAAAATATATCTCATGTACTATCAAAGTTCTAAATATCAAAAGATTAAACTGCAAGAAAAGGTCAAAACTTTGCTACCAAGGCAAAGCTCTTGTAAAAAGGAATGCACATGCGAAATATGAAAGTCCTACTATTTACCATCCAAAAGTTATGGTCAATGTTGAAGTTTTTAAATGTTGGTCATTCTCCAAGGACGAGGTCACAAGGTCCGAATGTTGTTACTGACGGAAAGGTCTTGTCACAAGGAATACACATGCGAAATATGGAAGCCCTATCACTTTCCATACAAAAGTTATCGTCAAGGGTAAAGTTTTTGAAAAGTAGGTCAAACTCCAAGGTCACAAGGTCAAAAGTTTTGGTATCCAAGGAAAGGTCTTGTCACAATGAATACACATATGAAATATGGAAGCCCTATCACTTTTAATTCAAGAGTTATGGTCATGATTAAAGTTTTTGAAAAGTAGGTCAAACTCCATGGTCAAGGTAACAAGGTCAAAATTTTTGGTATCCATGAAAAGGTCTTGTCACAATGAATACACATATGAAATATGAAAGCCCTATCCCTTACCATTCAAAAGTAATGGTCAAGGTTAAAGTTTTTTAAAAAGTAGGTCAAACTCCAAGGTCAAGGTCACAATTTTTGAAATCTATGGAAAGGTCTATGAAGGTCAATGAATACACATGTGAAATATGAAAGCCCTATCACCTTCCATTTAAAAGTTATGCTCAAGGTTAAAAATTCTGAAAAGTAGGTCAAACTTCAAGGTCAAGGTCACAAAGTCAAAAACTTTGGTATCCATGGAAAGGTCTTGTCACAAGGAATACACATATGAAATATGAAAGCCCTATCAATTACCATTCAAAAGTTATGGACAAGGTTAAAGTTTTGCTGACTGATTAACAGACGGACGGACAGACAGATGGGAAATTTTAATGTCCCCGCGCTTGCACAAAAGCGGGGGACAACAAATTAAATGTATATGAAATATAGCAGCAGCAAATGAATTTGTCACCAAGCCTATATCTGAACAGAACACTGGTAGAACACAATTAGTAAACTGGTAAATACTGACTAAGATACATGAAGTTTTATTTTCTGAGTGTCCTTGACCTTTCAAAAAAGTATTTTAAAAAGTGTAGAAGCCATAAACATATTGAATTTCTAAGGTGCTCAAATTTAGGAGAATAGTACAGGATGGTACAATTCATATGAAAATTCAATTTTTCATTGTCAAGCAAATTCTATCAGTCACCCTTGAATACATATAAACTATAAGATCAAATCTAATAGAAGAAATTGTTTTAACAATTCTGTCAAAATGATATGATTTGATTTTTTTCATATTTAACGACAATAAAGAAAATACAGCTCACTCTGCAATATGTAATACACTGAATTATTTTGTTAACAAAAATTATATATTCTATTATCCCTTACACCACTCAGAAAACAATACATATCTGGAGGATGCTTCAAACACTTCACTACAAGGCACTCTGATTAAATAAACCAAATATAAATAAAATCATTCCAAGGAATGCATGTGTCGCCTGCGAAACATAGCAACACTCAGGAATCACTTTTATAGGGTCATGTGACATCCAAGTGTGACAGACAGACAGACAAGGGACATAGTGATCCCTATGTGTCCCTATGCTTAGCAAGCGACACAATGAATACACATAAAAAAATATAAAAAGAATATTTGTAAAATAATATGGCCCTGGTGTTGCATTGCAACTCTAGCAACAATATCAATAAAAAGAAAAGTTATGGTTTTGAGGTATTCTTTTCTAATTCTGGTTGTTTTGCATACTGAAAAATAAAATACCACAAAGTTGGCCATGGTTGCACAATCCCAGCAATATTCAGGAAAATACAATTTCGTTGGGAATTGAATTGAATGGAACAGAAAAAAAAGGAATATTCAAAAATATATAAGACATGGCACTACATAATTAATACCTTTTAACATTATTGTTATTGTATCCCTAATGCCTTACATGAAGCCCTTTGTAGCCATTAATTCAGAAATACTCAATGTACATGTATGCACATTTTAACATTAATTGAATATACATTTTACCATTGAGGAACAAAGAAATGAGCAATAAATGATAAATTTTCTATTTACTTTTTCATTCAGATATTACATAACTATGCTGATTATAAGACTCTTTCACGGTCTTCTATGAAAGATACATCGGTTCCACCCGAGGGGTCTCAAATTCATGCAAAACCCGAGGCTTGCCGAGGGTTTTGCAAAATTTTGAGACCCCAAGGGTGAAAAGGGCCAAAGTTAAATCTGAAAGAAAAGAGATGAAATTTGAAAAAATATCAAGTTGATCTAATCACAAAACTTTTGCGATATTTGAATTCAGCACCCCAGAAAATGGTTTATTCCATTAGAATAAACCATGAATATTAGGCTTTTCAAAATATAATGCAAGAATAAATTGAAAAGCGATCTTAAAATCGATGTTTAATGCCATGTCACTGCAAGCTTGTTTGTTTTGCGGACTGAAATCATGACGTCACAATAGCGTAAACAATCGAAACAATAGCGTCACGTGATATGAGATACAGATGTCGCTCACATGGCTGTATCTCATGGGCCTTCTCTGTAACACATAAGTGGGTATGAGAGAAAAAAATATATCACATCTATGAAATGTTAAGATCTATAAAAAGTTTCCAGCCACCTTTCAAACCAAGATGAAACAACTCAAAATCAATGAAATATCTTAACAAATACTACCACTATTTCCAATTCTTGCCTTCATCTGACACAGACATTCAAAATATGTACAAAGTTAGAGAAAGGTATTATGTGAAAATTTTGAGACTCCATGGTTCATATTGATGTTTAAACAGTACATTTATAAATAGAGCCCTTCATTAATGATTAATAAAATATACACGTAATAATTAAAAAACTGACTGGCTTTTTGGCCTTAGAGAGTCTGTTTTATATTTTAAAATAATCCTCTATTCATCTCTCTGTTTGAATTCTTTCATAAATAAAGAAATGTTACAATCAAAATAAAGGAGTCTATCATGTTTAAAATTACAAAAAGCTTTCTTTTATCATTGGACAGCAACTGGAGATACTATATGGCACAAATCCGTAATAAATGCACTACATCTAGAAAACATTCAACAATTAAAAACTCTGTCATTTAATTTACATAAAATTGAAGAAGAGAAGTGGTTTGTTCTGAATTGATCTTCTAACATCAACCTATCATATCTTTGGGCAATACAGACCTCATGCTGGTCTTTTTATGAAAATAAGATGTAAATGTCTTACAATCTAATGACTTAATAATAAATTTGTGTAATGGTGTATGCCAAGAAGCAGAAAATTCAAATACAGCCATTAGTATCAACAAGTAATATGTTACATGTATATAATACAGCCATTAGTATCAACAAATAATATATTATATAATACAGCCATTAGTATCAACAAGTTATATATTATATAATGCCGGGTGATCTCTGCATTTAATGCAAGTATAAAAATATAGCATCAACTCAGATGCAGAAACTATAAAACATCTTAATATCCTTTACATTAAATGCAAATATATAATGATTAATTATTGGAAGACATGACTCTTTCAGAGAAATTCAAATACAAAACAACCATTGTCATATTGGCAGGTAGTTTTTGGTTCCAATCCTGGGTTATATATTTATTGTGCTGCATTCTCCGGTGGTAGATCAGATGTCTCCCTACCCCATTCTTTGTCTCGTAATTCTACTCGCCTTATTTTTCCACTCACAGTTTTTGGTAATTCCTCCATGAATTCAATCTGTAAACAATACATGTATAGTTTTATAACATAATCCATACTCGTCATATTCAATGGTTATATACTCAACAAATATAACAAAAAATGGAAGGAATTCCAGCATCCACAGCAAAACATCCACTGCAAAAACAGAGTAGACAAGCACAGCAAGAGACGCAAAAAAGGGAAAAGGAGCTCAAAATACAACATAAAAACATTAAACACAAAAGACTACACATAAACCATGGGCAATCTGTGCCGACTTAGGACGACTATCTGCCACGCCAGTAGCAAAAGGTGTTGTTGTCCAGATTACGTGCCCACGTTACCCTCCCATTTTCTGGTAACCAAGAGGTCTCAAAGAATGCACAATTGTAGTGTAAAATAACCTCCTGAAAGATGACCATACAAACAAGACAGCAAAATGCAGGTGCTCAACAAAACACAGATAGATATGTATATGGATATAAAAATAGCAATCCAAGGAATGCTTGTGTCGCCTGCGAAGCGGTTTGATTATTATTCTAGAAAGTCGATCAAAATTATTGGTATCAGTAGAAAAGTCTTGTCAAATGAAATTCATTTGAAATATCAGACCTCTTAATTACAAATTAAAAGAAAAGAGTGTCATCATCCAGGTCAAGGTCACTATGTAAAAATTAATAACAAAAAGGTCTCATCATAAGAAATATTAAAGACCTATCACCTAACAATTAAAAAGGTCAAATAGCTAGGTCAAGGTCAAAAGGTAAAAAATTATAGTATGTGTAGAATGACATTGTTACAAGGAAAATACATGTGAAATATCAAAGCCCTATTACCTACCAATCAAAAGATATAGCCAATATTACTTTTCTTGAAAAGTAGATCAAATATCTAGATCAAGGTCACAAGGTCAAATATTATGGTCTGTGTAGAAAGGTCTTGTCACAAGGAATACACATGTGAAATACCAAAGCCCTATCACTTACCAATCAAAAGATATATCCGTTCTTAATGTTTTTGAAAAGTAGGTCAAATATGTAGGTCAAGGTCAATAGGTAAAAAATTATGGTATGTGTAGAAAGGTCTTGTCACAAGGAATACACATGTGAAATACCAAAGCCCTATCACTTACCAATCAAAAGATATATCCGTTCTTAATTTTTTTGAAAAGTAGGTCAAATATGTAGGTCAAGGTCAATAGGTAAAAAATTATGGTATGTGTAGGAAGGTCTTGTCACAAGGAATACACATGTGAAATATCAAAGCCCTATCACTTACCAATCAAAAGATACAGTGAAACTTATCTTTTTTTCAAAAGTAGGTCAAATATCGAGGTCAAGGTCACAAGGTCAAAAATTATGGTATGTGTAGAAAGGTCTTGCCGCAAGGATTGCACATGTGAAATATCAAAGTCCTAACACTTACCAATCAAAAGATATATCCATTTTTAATTTTTTTGAAAAGTAGGTCAAATATGTAGGTCAAGGTCACTAGGTCAAAAATTATGGTATGTGTAAGAAGGTCTTGTTACAAGGAATACACATGTGAAATATCAAAGCCCTATCACTTACCAATCAAAAGTTATGGGCTGTGACACCCAAAGTGTGACAGACAGACAGACGGACGGACGGACGGACGGACGGACGGACGGACAGACGGACAACGGACAAAGTGATCCCTAAGTGTCGCTTTGCTTCGCAGGCGACACAAAAATAGAGGGCATACGGAATGCGTTCCATGCTCTATCGACTGTAGTGAGCTCATGCATGTTATCACCCAAGGAGTCCAACTGACATTTAGAGAGGACAGGTTGTTTGGCCCTGTCTTCTCTAATGAGGTTTGGACTGGGACCATATTGACTGATGGATGGATGCACAAAAATGAACAATGGACATACAACGGACATATTTCTTTGACTATAGCTCACTTGAGCTTTGCTCATGGGAGCTAAAAAAAAGAGATACATGTACATGTACCTAAAAATATGTATGTCTCTATAATTGAAATGTTGTAAATCATTTTTAAATACAACAAAAGTAATGTAACTATGACTACCTTTCTAGGGTATTTGTACGGTGCTGTGATACTTTTAACATGATCCTGTATTTCTTTTGTAAGTTTAGTCTTATCCTCAGACTTATACTCCTGTGTCAGGATTACAAATGCTTTCACAATCTGAAATATACTCCTGTGTCAGGATTACAAATGCTTTCACAATCTGAAATATACTCCTGTGTCAGGATTACAAATGCTTTCACAATCTGAAATATACTCCTGTGTCAGGATTACAAATGCTTTCACAATCTGAAATATACTCCTGTGTCAGGATTACAAATGCTTTCACAATCTGAAATATACTCCTGTGTCAGGATTACAAATGCTTTCACAATCTGAAATATACTCCTGTGTCAGGATAACAAATGCTTTCACAATCTGAAATATACTCCTGTGTCAGGATTACAAATGCTTTCACAATCTGAAATATACTCCTGTGTCAGGATTACAAATGCTTTCACAATCTGAAATATTCTCCTGTGTCAGGATTACAAATGTTTTCACAATCTGAAATATACTCCTGTGTCAGGATTACAAATGCTTTCACAATCTGAAATATACTCCTGCTTCAGGATTACAAATGCTTTCACAATCTGAAATATACTCCTGTGTGACTGTCAGGATTACAAAAGCTTTCACAATCTGAAATATACTCCTGTGTCAGGATTACAAATGCTTTCACAATCTGAAATATACTCTTGTGTCAGGATTACAAATGCTTTCACAATCTGAAATATATCAAGTCTCAAAATACATTCAAGTGAAGAAAAGAAAAGCGTCATATTCTGCTGTCGGGGAACAGGAGCCTTCTAGATGTGAACCGCAGAAATGCATGTCTTTAATAATGAATCCTCATCAGTGGTACTTTAAGCCAAAATGATTGACAGTTGAAATATACAGTAGTAAATTTAAGACATAAACATTAATATTCTTTTTTTTTAATTTTCATAATGTTCAGAGGACTGTATTAAGTCTGCAGGGTTGGATTACTACTTCTTTTCAAAGATTTTCACAAATGTCTTTCTTGGTGACGTATAAACATCAAACGTAGAAAAATCAAAGATTGCATTGCTTGCCGTAACAGGTTTTTGTCAAAAATCAAATAAATTCCAAGACCCAAACAAAGGGTCAACAGAGATGACAGCGCTCACCTGACAGCATCATTGTCACATGGCCAGCATCTGTACCTACATTGCACAAAGTATTTCCAGATGCATCACCTACATAAGTTTGGTTGATAAAGATTCAAAGAAGGCAGGAAATGAAGATTCTAATATTACCATACCTGGTCAATCAAGCGTAAAATATAGGTCAGACACATCATCTGTACAGTGCAATGCTGTAAGCATTCTCAGATATGTCATCCACACAAGTTTTTTTATTGATCTAGGACTTAAAACAGGCTGGAAATGGACCTGTCCCATTTTACTTAACCTGATTGTTCAAGCATGGAATGTGGGTCAGATGCAGCATCTGTACCATGCATTGCATTAAAGGCTGACGTTGACAACCAATGGGTCATTAATATGCATACCTGAGTGACATAGGCTTGGTAGGTGTGGTATACTGTCTCTGAAGATATAGCGCAGTCTGCGAGCCGCGTGTTAAATCAAAGACATACCGACATGCAATCCTTTATTATGCTAAAGAGATACCTGAGTCTCATCTGTTATAATCTGTCAATCAAAAATCGATAGAGGTAAAAGGATTAAAAGGAACCAATCGGACATCAATAAGAGATGTTAACCCTAAAGCGGTCAGTGAGAATGACAGAAAGTTTACCTGTCCCCTTATATAGTCCCCTGTCGGCCTTTAAGCATCCTTAGATGCATCATCCATGCAAGTTTGGTTGATGTAGGACTTACAGTTAGGCAGGAATGGACCTGTCCCATTTTACTCTACATGGTCACTCATGCATGAAATGTTGAAGGTCAGATGCAGCCTCCGTACCATGCATTGTTGTAAGCATCCTTAGATGCATTAACCACAAAACTTTGGTTGGCCTAGGACTTACAGTAAGGTAAGAATGAACCTGTCCCATTTTACCTAACCTGCTCATTCAAGCATGAAACATGGGTCAGATGCAGCCTCCGAACCATGCACTGTATTAAGCATCATCCATGCAAGTTTGGTTGATGTAGGACTTAAAGTTAGGTGGGAATGGATCTGTTCCATTTCACTTTGCCTGTTCACTCACGCATAAAATGTAGGTCAGATGCAGCCTCCGTACAATGCAATGTACTAAGCATCCTCAGATGCTTCATCCATGCAAGTTTGGTTCATGTAGGACTTATACATGTAGTAAGGCTGGAATGAAACTGTCCCATTTGATCTTACCTGCTCACTCAAGCATGAAATGTTGGTCAGATGCAGCCTCTGTACGTTGTATTGTAATTAGCTTCCTAAGATGCATCATCCATGCAAGTTTGGTTGATGTAGGACTTCGAGTAAGGCAGGAATGGACCTGTTCCATTTTACCTAACCTGCTCACTCAAGAGTAAAATGTTGGTCAGATGCAGCCTCCGTTCAATGCATTTCATTACATATAAGCATCTTCACATGCATCATCCATGTAAGTTTGGTAGGATGCAGGACTAATAATAAGGTGGGAATGGACCTGTCCCATTTTACCTAACATGTTCACTCAAGCGTAAAATGTCTGTCAGATGCAGCCTCTGTACCATGCATTGTTGTAAGATGCTTCATTCATGCAAGTTTGGTTGGTGTAGAACTTATAGTAAGGCGGGAATGTACCTGTCCTGTTTTACCTAACCTGCTCACTCAAGCATGAAATGTAGGTCAGATGCAGCCTCCGTACCATGCATTGCAGTAAGCATCCTCAGATGCAATATCCATGCAAGTTTGGTTGATGTCGGACTTATAGTTTGGAGGGAATGGACCTGTCCTCTTTTGCTCAACCTATTGTGGGGATGCCGACGCCGACGATGGGGCGATAGCATAAGCCCTCCTCTATTTTGTAAAGGTGAGCTAAAAAGTACTAACATCAGTGTTCTAGGATTTTATTAAAAAGCCACTTACCAATGGGTAAGTACCCACCAAAAATGTGCTTACCCAGCAAGGAAACTCACTTACCCAAAAAATAGCAATCCAAGGAATGCTTGTGTCGCCTGCGAAGCGGTTTGATTATTATTCTAGAAAGTGGATCAAAATTCTTGAAAAGTAGGTCTAGGTCAAATATCTAGATCAAGGTCAAAAGGTCAAATTTTATGGTCTGTGTAGAAAGGTCTTGTCACAAGGAATACACATGTGAAATACCAAAGCCCTATCACTTACCAATCAAAAGATATATCCATTCTTAATTTTTTTTGAAAAGTAGGTCAAATATGTAGGTCAAGGTCAAAAGGTAAAAAAATAATGGTATGTGTAGAATGGCATTGTTACAAGGAAAATACATGTGAAATATCAAAGCCCTATCACCTACCAATCAAAAGATATAGCCAATATTACTTTTCTTGAAAAGTAGGTCAAATATCTAGATCAAGGTTAAAAGGTCAAATTAAATGGTCTGTGTAGAAAGGTCTTGTCAGAAGGAATACACATGTGAAATATCTAAGCCCTATCACTTACCAATCAAAAGATATAGCGAATCTTATCTTTTTTTCAAAAGTAGGTCAAATATCTAGGTCAAGGTCACAAGGTCAAAAATTATGGTATGCGTAGAAAGGTCTTGCCACAAGGATTGCACATGTGAAATATCAAAGTCCTAACACTCACAAATAAAAAGATATATCCATTCTTAATTTTTTTTGAAAAGTAGGTCAAATATGTAGGTCAAGGTCACTAGGTCAAAAATTATTGTATGTGTAGAAAGGTCTTGTCACAAGGAATACAGATGTGAAATATCAAAGTCCTATCACTTACCAATCAAAAGATATAGCGAATCTTATCTTTTTTTCAAAAGTAGGTCAAATATCTAGGTCAAGGTCACAAGGTCAAAAATTATGGTATGTGTAGAAAGGTCTTGCCACAAGGATTGCACATGTGAAATATCAAAGCCCTATCACCTACCAATCAAAAGATATATCCATTCTTAATTTTTTTGAAAAGTAGGTCAAATATGTAGGTCAAGGTCACTAGGTCAAAAATTATGGTATGTGTAGGAAGGTCTTGTCACAAGGAATACACATGTGAAATATCAAAGCCCTATCACTTACCAATCAAAAGTTATGGGCTGTGACACCCAAAGTGTGACAGACAGACAGACAGACGGACGGACAGACGGACGGACGGACGGACAGACGGACAACGGACAAAGTGATCCCTAAGTGTCGCTATGCTTCGCAGGCGACACAACAAAAATGTCAGTATATAAAGGGGATGTTAATTTTCTATTGCACATCCTAGCCATTACCATGAAAATATATTATTATGTTTAGAAATATTGTCACACTGAAAATACAAACATGCAGGATGACTGCTAAAATATGATATTGTACTTTGGGCGTCTAGGTTTACTTCTGTTTTTCTACATATACACAAAGAGTGTAATGGGGATTGTGCTTCAAAATTCACTTACCAACGGGTAAGTAGCATTCTGTTTTCCCGTTACCCAACCTCAATTTTCACTTACCTTGGGTTATGGGTAATGGAATCATAGAACACTGATCATGAGGAGTCTATGCATGATATATTAGTCCTTTTTAATACAAAGCTAAAGATACACCCAAGGTATACCTTTTTAAAGTTGGTAAAAGTTAAAGGTCAAGGTCACTAGGTTAAAGGTCAATGTTTCAAATGAAAGGTCCTGGTATAAATAATGAATTTATGCATGAAATATCAAAGCACTTTCCAGAATAGTTGAAGAGATATAGACCACGTTATATTTTCGATATTGGGAATCCAAGAAAAAGGTCACTAGGTCAAAGGTCATGGTCTCATATGGTAATTATATGTGAAGTACCAAAGCCTTATCCCTTATAGTTGAACAGATATGGCCCAAATTTAAGTTCTCTTTAAAGTAGGTCAAAGTCCAAAGTAAAAGTTCATGGTCTAAAATGAAAGATATAGTCAAAAAGAATGTACAAATCATACATCAAAGCCTAATTCCTAATAGCTGAAGAAATATAGCAGGATTGAAATTTTGAAAAGTAAGTCAAAGTCAAAGGTAAAGTTCAATAGGGCAAAGGTCATGAGCTCTAACGACAGAAGGCATAGCAAGGAGACCTATTCCTTACAGTTGAAGAGATACAGCCTAGTTCAAACTTTTTGAAAAATAGGTAAAAGTCCAAGGTCAAGGTAACTATGTAAAAGGTCATTGTTTCAAATGAAAGGTCTTGTTACAAGGTATTTACAAGTAAAATACATATATCAAAGCCCTATTTCTTATAGTTCTAGAGATACAGCCCAGGTTAAAGATTTTGAAAAGTAGGTCAAATGTAAGCCGTTGCGGGCTTACAACCCATACTTCCTACTTCACGTTGTGTGATAAATTCATGTTCTGTATTTTGTAATGGAAGGAAAACATCGTTGAAATTTTACAAATCATTCAACGAAACATACTGTAATTTGCTAGAATCCATAGCATGCGAGAAAGTAATCTTGTGACAGCGAGAAAGCAAATCTGACAATTGAAAAATGACTTATTGTATTTAAACAAGAGAGGGGAATTGCACAATATGATGGACATATTTCTAGATAATTTCGTATTCATCCCGCAAAGATAAGGTTGTTTACAACTCTTCAAATGCACCTTTAAACTTATGTGGGTTTGTACGTAAATATACTCAATACGCTGGTACTTCACATGTAGAACTGACAATCATTTCTCCAACTCATAGATAAAACCAATTTGTAATTAAGTTCTTATCAATCTCTGGACTTTCAAAGTGTTAAATAATCAATATTACAATTAAACATGGTAAGGTTGAGAAAATATTTCCCTTAAAATCTGAAGATAAACTTATCAACTGAGATTTCTTGAATCTGTTTCTAATCTTTCTTCAAATATCTTTCTGTGAATTAATATAAACATCATCTTCTTTCATGTAAGGGAATTAATTAACTTTTGTGTTCTGATAAATGCATCGATTCAGTTTAGAGTTATTTCTCTTTCTACAGTGTGCAAATTCCCAACAAAGAACAATACCCCATAAATATTGTGGGAGAGAGGCCATATGGTTACACAAAGTCAAAGGTCACTAGGTCAAAAGTTATGGTCTCAAATGAATGGTTTTGTCACATGGTATCTATATGAGAAATATCAAAGCCAAACTCCTAATACTTCAAGAAATAGCCCCGGATAAAGTTTTGTCTACTGACAACAAAAACGCAGAAAGTATTAACATTAGATCTTTGGACTTTCGTGCTCGTGAACGAAAAATAGGTAAATGACCTTGCCAGAGAAAATTTTCTAGGATAAAGTATACTAGGAATTTTATAACTAATAAGAATTGTTGAAATGTCAATTGGATGATTGAACAATACCATGTGTGGCAATGAGCTTTAATTGATCTGTCATCTACATGAACCTCTAAATTGTCCGATTTGTGGATGTGTCAATTTGAAAACCTTTAATATTATTCTGTCAGAATCTCCTGTATAACTTTACCTCTCCTCTCTCAGGGTCAGGGCTGCTTACAACTGCTGATTCTAACACAGCTGGGTGCTCCAGTAACGCACTCTCAACTTCAAAGGGACCAATTCGGTACCTTAAATAAATGTAATCTGTAAATTTAAGGTATATTTACTTGAAGTTTATCAACAACAAGAGGCCCGAGGGGGCCACATCGCTCACCTGAGAACCATGTCCAATCTTTGATTATGATAGTATAACAATCTTAGATTATGATGTGGACACATGCTTAAGTTCTGTAAAAAGAAATTGTCAAAGGAGGGTACCCCACTTGACTTGAGTAATGCATGTGTCACCTGCGAAAGATAGCAGCATTTAAGGATCACTTTTATATAAAAGTGTGACAGACAGACGGACAGACAGACAGACACCGGACAAAGTGATCACTATGTGCCGTTATGCTTTGCATGCGACACAAAAAACCTCTCCTCCCTTTCCTTTGTACCAAGGAAAGTTGGATGAAAAATGAACAACTTCTAATGTTCTTTCTATTTCTTTTCATTATACATGCATATTTTAAAAATTATTTTCTAATCTTGAAATTATCTATCATGCCTTTACATTCAGTATAGTGAATAAAAATAACAAAGAAAGATATTCAGGACAGTGAATAAAAATTACAAAGAAAGACAACTCTGATTAATTTGAACAATCATCAAAACTACAATCAAAAATTGAAAAAAATTAAATTTGAGAATTAAAGTTATATCAAACCATTGAGTTACTTAAAAAGATAAATATTCAGTAAATGATTGCATAAAAAAATCATTGAGATATTCAAAAGAAATAGTGCAAAATTTTGCAGTACTGACTAAGTCCGAAAAGATGTTGAACCCCCCCCCCCCCCCCCCCCCACTCCTTTTCACTCCTTTTTCACATAAGAAAAAAAATTCATAAAAATTGAAAAAAATAAAAATATAGTATAAAATATATTTCAAAGCATTTAGTAACATAACAATGATAAATATACAGTAAATGATTGCATAAAATCATACATTTATTGAGTTATTGAAAGAAATAGTGCAAAAATGTGCATTTCTGACAATGTCCGAAAAGACATCAAAAATGTGTCAAAAATTTGACTTTGGAGTCAAACCAAACATAACAACACTTCTTAATACATCTCAATAGATCATTCAGATGTTTTCGGTTTGTCAATACATGCTTCGATTCCGAAGAAGAAGTTGTCAAAGGAGGGTACCCCCCGTGACCTAATTTTGCCTGTGGTGGCGCCACCTATTGACGAATCCGAACAAAATACAAAACCATTAGTACTTCATACCTACCAAGTTTCATTAAAATCTGCTAAGTGGTTCTTGAAGAGAAGCTGAAAATGTTTTAAAATCACCCCCCCCCCCTTTCCTTTTTTACATAAGGAAAAAATTCATAAAAAATCAAAAAAATAAAATTTTAGCATAAAATACATATCAAAGCATTAAGTAATATAAAAATAATAAAAATACAGAAAATGATTGCATAAAATAATACATTTATTGAGTAATTGAAAGAAAAAGTGCACAAATGTGCATTTCTGACCAAGTCCAAAAAGATGTCAAAAACACGTCAAAAATTTGACTTCAGAGTGGATCCAAAAATAACAACACTTCTTAAAACATCTCTCTAGATCATCAAGATGCTTTCGGTTTGTCGATAAATAATTCGGTTCTGAAGAAGAAGTTTGTCAAAGGAGGGTACCCTCTTGGACCTAATTTTCCCTCTGGTGGCGCCACCTATTGAGGGATCCGGACGAAAAACAACAACACTTGTAGGGGACCAATAGTACTTCGTACCTAGCAAGTTTCATTAAAATCTGCCAAGTGGTTCTGGAAAAGAAGCTGAAAATGTATTAAAATCACCCCCCCCCTTCCTTTTTTACATAAGGAAAAAATTCATAAAAAATCAAAAAAATAAAATTTTAGCATAAAATACATATCAAATCTTTAAGTAACATAAAAATGATAAATATACAGAAAATGATTGCATTAAATCATACATTTATTGAGTTATTGAAAGAAATAGTGCAAAAATGTGCATTTCTGACAAAGTCCAAAAAGACGTCAAAAACGCGTCAAAAATTTGATTTCGGAGTGGAACCAAAAATAACAACACTTCTTAAGACATCTCTCTAGATCATCCAGATGCTTTCGGTTTGTCGAAAAATGCTTCAGTTCTGAAGAAGAAGTTTGTCAAAGGAGGGTACCCTCTGGGACCTACTTTTGCCTCTGGTGGCGCCACCTATTGAGGGATCCGGACGAAAAACAACAACACTTGTAGGGGACCATTAGTACTTCATACCTACCAAGTTTCATCAAAATCCCTTCAGCCGTTCTGAAGAAGAAGTTGAAAATGTGAAAAGTTTACGACGGACGACGACTGACGACGACTGACGACGGACGCCACGCTATAACATGTATAACAATAGCTCACTTGAGCTTTGCTCAGGTGAGCTAAAAATAAAAGGAGGACATTTTCAGATTTCAAGTTTATGATCTTCATAAGAATCCAAAATGAAAAAATCATTAAATGGTTAATGCTATTTTCCAGTAAGGCAGAACTAACCCAGCAGAAATTATGACATCATCAGCTCGTCCTACGAAGAAGAAGAAGCCATCTTCGTCCATGTAGCCCCGATCTCCTGTCAGGTAAAAATCTCCAACAAATGCTGCTTTTGTTCTCTCCTCATCATTCTGTAACCCAAGAATAAAATAAAATTGCCTCTGTCTTTCCACAGCTCTTGTCAATTTTGGACTAATCTCCCAGATATAAGTTTTCCACACCAAAAAATTAATACAACATTAATCATAGTTGATAAAAATCCAAGATATTTATCTGAGTTCTCAAATAATGAACAAGAAATTCATGTAGGTATTCAGAAATTCCCCCACTCACCACATAGCGGGTAAATAATCCAAGGGGCCTGTATGGTTTGTACCTAACTGCTATGTTTCCTTCTGTTCCTGTAGGCAGTATATTTCCCTCGTCATTGACAACCTAAATCAATATAAAATATTATAGATATGATATGAACATTTCAAGAGGTAAATCCTTCTCTGGCTATACTGGTTATGAATCAGTACCATGTTAAGACCACTTCCTTCCTTAGACCAGTCCCCCACTAACCCTCAATTCAATTGTCTTATATTTCAAATTTTCATTGAGAAAAGACACAGAAACGATTCCAAACACTATGCTGTTCTAACCAAAAACTAAAACACCATTAAAGACGGTGTAGCCATAATGCAAAATAATTTTTTGTTAATAAAAAGTTAAAGAATGTCCATATGTTTGGACATACATGTATATTGTTCAAATTTATAACTAGGGTACAACATGCCTAGTATATTTTATGACTAAACTTATGTTGGTCTTTCTGGATTTTGGTATAAAAGAGATGGTAAATAAACATAAATTATTAAGATCATATTACTAGAAATCTACACTTGAAATATCAAAGCCCAATCTACCTCTTATAGATTAAGATGTATAGCCAAAGTTAGTTTCTTAAAGTAAGTCAAGTTTAAGGTCAAGTTCACTACTTTAATAATCATAGTTTCAAATGAAAAGTTGTGTCAAAAGGAATCTACACACAAAACATAGCCTCATAATCTTTAGTTGAAGAGAAATAGTGCATGTATCTGTCCCACATACTCTTTAGTTAAAGAGAAATAGTGCATGTATCTGTCCCTTATACTCTTTAGTTAAAGAGAAATAGTGCATGTATCTGTCCCACATACTCTTTAGTTAAAGAGAAATAGTGCATGTATCTGTCCCACATACTCTTTAGTTAAAGAGAAATAGTGTATGTATCTGTCCCACATACTCTTTAGTTAAAGAGAAATAGTGCATGTACATGTATCTGTCCCACATACTCTTTAGTTAAAGAGAAATAGTGCATGTATCTGTCACACATACTCTTTAGTTAAAGAGAAATAGTGCATGTATCTGTCACACATACTCTTTAGCATGTTTAGTTAAAGAGAAATAGTGCATGTATCTGTCACACATACTCTTTAGTTGAAGAGAAATAGTGCATGTATCTGTCACACATACTCTTTAGTTAAAGAGAAATAGTGCATGTATCTGTCCCACATACTCTTTAGTTAAAGAGAAATAGTGCATGTATCTGTCACACATACTCTTTAGTTAAAGAGAAATAGTGCATGTACATGTATCTGTCACACATACTCTTTAGTTAAAGAGAAATAGTGCATGTATCTGTCCCTTATACTCTTTAGTTAAAGAGAAATAGTGCATGTATCTGTCACACATACTCTTTAGTTAAAGAGAAATAGTGCATGTATCTGTCCCACATACTCTTTAGTCAAAGAGAAATAGTGCATGTATCTGTCCCACATACTCTTTAGTTAAAGAGAAATAGTGCATGTATCTGTCCCTTATACTCTTTAGTTAAAGAGAAATAGTGCATGTATCTGTCCCTTATACTCTTTAGTTAAAGAGAAATAGTGCATGTATCTGTCACACATACTCTTAAGCATGTTTAGTTAAAGAGAAATAGTGCATGTATCTGTCCCTTATACTCTTTAGTTAAAGAGAAATAGTGCATGTATCTGTCCCACATACTTTTAGCATGTTTAGTTAAAGAGAAATAGTGCATGTATCTGTCACACATACTCTTTAGTTGAAGAGAAATAGTGCATGTATCTGTCACACATACTCTTTAGTTAAAGAGAAATAGTGCATGTATCTGTCCCACATACTCTTTAGTTAAAGAGAAATAGTGCATGTATCTGTCACACATACTCTTTAGTTAAAGAGAAATAGTGCATGTATCTGTCACACATACTCTTTAGTTAAAGAGAAATAGTGCATGTATCTGTCACACATACTCTTTAGTTAAAGAGAAATAGTGCATGTATCTGTCACACATACTCTTTAGTTAAAGAGAAATAGTGCATGTATCTGTCCCACATACTCTTTAGTCAAAGAGAAATAGTGCATGTATCTGTCCCACATACTCTTTAGTTAAAGAGAAATAGTGCATGTATCTGTCCCTTATACTCTTTAGTTAAAGAGAAATAGTGCATGTATCTGTCCCTTATACTCTTTAGTTAAAGAGAAATAGTGCATGTATCTGTCACACATACTCTTAAGCATGTTTAGTTAAAAAGAAATAGTGCATGTATCTGTCCCTTATACTCTTTAGTTAAAGAGAAATAGTGCATGTATCTGTCCCACATACTCTTTAGCATGTTTAGTTAAAGAGAAATAGTGCATGTATCTGTCACACATATTCTTTAGTTGAAGAGAAATAGTGCATGTATCTGTCCCACATACTCTTTAGTTGAAGAGACATAGTGCATGTATCTGTCAAAGGTCAAGACAGAAGCTTCTAGGAACATATCAAAGCCCAAACACTAAGCAATCCCAACTTATGTTAACAAAATTATATCAAACATCTAGTTTAAGGTCAAACATTCCAGAATTTTGGTACCTGTCTAGAAACAAGTAGGTCAAACATCTACGTCAAGGTAAAAAATGTAATGATTGCTTTGCGATATAAGTCCCCTACTGGCGGCATAAATTTATGTCCTGCATCTCTGTTCATCAGTTCATTATCTGCAACAACAGCCAAGGAAAGTCTGGGGAACTGAATTCACGAAATTTGCTCAGTCCAAGGGCCATAACTCTTGTGAAAATTAGTCAATATAAATAAAACTAAAATTTGATCTGCATCAAACTATAATGTATGCACATACAAAAAATCAGTTCATTATCTGCAATAACAGGCATGAAAAAATCCGGAAAACTGAAAAACTCATGAAATTTGCTAAGTCCAAGGGTCATAACTCTTGTAAAAGTAGGCCAATGGAAACCAAACTCAATCTTGGCCTGTATCACACTGAGATGTATTCATATAACAAAAATCAGTGCATTATTTGCAATAGAACCAAAGAAAAGTCCGGAAAACTGAAAATATCATAAAATTTGCTAAGTCTAAGGGCCATAACTCTTGAAAAAATAGGTCAATCAAAAGCAAACTCTTACTTGGTCTGCAACACATTGAGATATATCCACATACCGAAAAATGAGTTCAATTTACGCAACAACAGCGAAAAAAAGTCCGGAAAACTGAAATTTTCATAAAATTTGCTAAGTCCAAGGGCCATAACTCTTGTAAAATTAGGTCAATCAAGAGAAAACTAAAAGTTGATCTGTATTACATAAAGATATATCCACATACCAAAATGTAGTTCAATATATGCAACAACAGCGAAAAAAAGTGCGGAAAACTGAAATTTTCATGAACTTTGCCATGTCCAAGGGCCATAACTCTTGTAATAATAGGTCAATCAAAAGGAAACTCAAACTTGATCTGTATCACATTGAGATGTATCCACATACCAAAATTGAGTTCAATATATGCAACAACAGCGAAAAAAAGCCCGGAAAACTGAAAATGGGACAGACGGACAAACGGACGGACAGACAGACAGACAGACCGAGAGGAAACTAAGAGTCCCCCTTGGCGTTGTCGGTAGGGGACTAATAATAGGCATCTGTGGAAAGATCTTGTCACAAAGAAAACTCAAGTGAGGTATCAAAGCTCTATAATTCATCAATCAAATGTTATGGGGTGTGACACCTAAAGTGAAACAGGCAGATGATCAACGGATAAAGTAAATCCTAAGTGGTTTTATGCCTCAAAGATGACACAAAAAGAACAAAATACTTTATAGCAACATACTTTGTATGAATAATACAGTTCACATAGTTTGATGTTAATACCTCCATCATCGAGACACCTTACTGTAGTAATGTTATCAAGCAGAGCTAACCACTCATAAGGTTAGATTAAAAAATGTTTAAAGGAAAATAAGTTCCCACATCATATTATAACAACATTTACCTGTAGGTCAATACCTGGTGAAGCCTTTCCCATAGACCCTGGTTTGTATGGAATACAACCAAAGGAGCCACACAGTACCACCTTAAATAAATTGAAATTATTGTTTCTTATGTAAATATGGCATAATAATAGTGCACAGCCTTAATTTTTTTCAATTACATGTATTTACTTTCCAACACTGGAGCCTTAGAGAAGCTTTTCTCCGGCGACCAATTAATTCAATGCTATAGTTGAAAATCAGTCTCTTTAAATTAACCATTTCATTCTAAATAATCTTGCCAGGATGAATGTGCATGTTCATAATAAATTAATCACTCACTAAATGAGATATTTCTGTAAGTACATGTATACTTGTATTTACGTTACAGTAAGTCAAACTCCTTGATCAGGGTCAACAGGTCAAAGGTCAAGGATGATAAAATGAAAGATCTTGTCATGATAACTGTCTATGTGAATTTAAACACCCTATCACACTACAAGGTAAATGGCACAAGGTCAAATTGTCATGAGCAATTCACATGTGATGCATCTAAGCTGTACCAGATATGGTCTAATAGATAAAACCAATGTTAAATTTTGGATCAACATGTGGGCAGGTGGACAGTCAGAAAAAGATATGTGCTCCTATCATTGAAAAAATTCTTAGCAGCAATTCTCCAAAAAATTGAGTGGTTAAGTCTTCATTAAGCAATATTTACAGCAGTATATTATAATGGCCTCATCATTTGTACAAAGTAAAGCTTACAGTTTCTGATTGTCCATAACCTTCATAAATCCTCTGACCAGTCTTCTCTTTCCAAACATCTATAACCTCAGGGTTCTGAAAAAAAAAAAACTTTAAAGATTATTTCTGAAGGTTTTCTGAGAAAAAAAATTGTAAAAAATATGATAAAAATGCTAACTGAAGAAAACTTCACAAAGCAAATCTGGTTAATAAAAAAAAACATTTCTGCTAACTTACAGAGGATCCTGAATGCCCCATTTGAGAGCTTATCACAACAGGCCTATGATGATGGTATTTAATGTTTATATTAATATATAATGTGGATGTTTTCATTAGTTTGACTGACTTGAAATCTTCATTTAAAGATGGAATTTACAGGTATATAATGTACATGTAAGCTAGAGGACCTGATACATTTAGGGATATACATGTTAGTAATATGAAGCTTTTAAAAGAGTAGTAAGGTTTCTCCAACTTAATATACAGTCAACAAACCACAGGCTCTCCTGCTGAGATGAAAAATAAGTCCTTCAGGCTTGGAAAATCTTCAATGTTCTCCTTGATCATCTGTCTAACAGCAGTGGGAGGGGCACAGAAATGGGTAGGACGGTACTTCTCCAGTACCTGTACAATTTTCAAATTTGATAAAATGTTTCAATGTTTTCTGAGGGAAAGAAGATTCTGAGTTCAAAATTCTCCAGTATTTAAGGCAACTACATCTTATTCTTTATACTTCAGTTATCTATCTTTTGTCGGATAAAAACAGAAACTTGCTCACTGTTGACAATTTGTACCTGAAGTGTTTGAAGTGGCTGGAATACAGGTGTGTTGTAAATAAAGACACATGATCCTTTGAGCCAAGGAGCAAACAGACAGCCATAAGAAGCCTTGGCCCAGCCTGTATCTGACAACGCCCATATCACGTCACCATCCTTCAACTCATAAGTATACCTATAAACAGCATATATACAGCGCATCAAATAAGCATACTGGTCAAAGAACAAATATGTGACATCATTATCAATAAAGTCTACGCTATAAATGCAGCAAGATACGCCCATTGGCATCTATTTTCACAATGCCAAAATATTTGAAGTACCATAGCTCCGTAACGACATGATGAACTTTAAAATCAAAAGACGGCTTCCACTCGACATCAACTTATTACAGTGTATAAATATCATGAAAATCTGTTGACGCATATTCAAAATATTGCGTTCCATGCTCCTATTCTTTGCCCTTAGCTTAATATGTATACATTGTGCATATAACCCTCTCTCCCATTACATACAATTTCTCATGCGACAAAAAAATTAAAAACCTGTTACATATATTTAAGAGCATCCTTTCTTCTTGAAGTTCATGTTTACAAATTTTCAAAACATTTGGACAAAAAATAGATTTTTAAAGAATTTCTAGCTATTTCAGAATATTTTCATAGTAAAAAAAAAATTCTGAGTCCCTTTAAAAATTCTGAGTCCCATAACTCCGTAACAGCAAAGGGGATGAACTTGAAAATCGAAAGGTGGCTTCCTCTCCACAGACTGATCACAATGTAGAAATATTATGAAAATTTGTTGACACATAAAAAAAAAAAATAATAAAACCTGTTACATATGTAAAAGAACATTCTTTCTTCTTGAAGTATACAAATTGTCAAAACATTTCACCCAAAAATAGATTATTAAATAATTTTTAACTATTTTGGTATATTTTCATAGTATTTAAAAATTCCAAGTCCCATAACTCCGTAACAATAGAACAGATGAACCTAAAATTGAAAGGCGGCTTCCTCTTCAAAGTCTGATCAAAAGGTAGCAATATCATGAAAATCTGTGGGCACATATTCAAGTTATTGCATTCCATAAGCGAACGGACGGCGCCATACTATAATCATGCCTGTCAACTTTTTCGGACAAAAAAGGGTCAATGACCCTCTGTGGGAAATGAAAAAGAAGGTCATAGCGCGTGAAACAAAATCGCGACCTTATGAATAAAATTTAACCCACCAAAAAATACCTGTCATTAAAGTTCATTTTATTGTTAGACATGTAAAGAATTTATTTAAATTGTATTACTGTATAATCATGATAATGTAGCACATGTGCAAGTTTTAGGACATATTAACCAAGGCCTGAAGGTTCCTAGTAGAATATGCTAGGCTAGATAGATTTTTAGTTTTTGAGTGATATGAACTCTACATTTTACAGTTTTAGTTGTTTTAAAGCACTATAAAAACATCTTTCTTTTCGTCTGTATAAATGATTCATTAAATTAATAAATCTCCGTGTTTACCATCGTCTTGCCATAGACATTCCCATTAGTCCAATACTGATTTAGTATTACATGGAATTTTAAATTTCCAGCTGTGACTTTTTCCAGTTAACACCTGCAGTTACAGGTAAATTGGGTTGTTTGTTTAGTGATACTGAAATTTTTAGCCACTTTCATGTTGTTTTAACAATCTGGGCATGGGCTAATGGGTCAGAAATGAAAAATCGGGTGAGAGGCATGACCCCCGCGGTGATAAAAAATAATCTGGTCAAGGAGTAAAAATTCGGGACTGACCTGCTGAAATCGGGTCACTTGTCAGCTATGACCATAATACATCCCGTCAAATGGGGGGCGTATAAAAATGCACATGAAAAAATATAAACTGCTCAGGAACAGGTATTACACATGTATAAATGTCATCTATTGGATGTTTGACCCCATAAATGTGACCCTGACTTTGCAGTGAACTTGTTCCCAATTTAGTGTTGAGACACATTATGCTTGACCGTGCAGTAAGTTTGATGGAAGTATATAGCCATTTATGTGAAAGTGTAACTACCAGACAGACAGACAGACAGACAGACAGAAAGAAGGACACCTGTCAGAGTGATCCCTATATGTCGGTCTTGTGTTAATATTGCAGGCATCATAAAAAGGAAATGGGTTATAAGAGAACAAAGCTCGTCAGAAATGAATAATTGTCTCAAAAATACGAAAAAGAAAGATACCCATTTAAAGAATTTATATAGATCACTTTCATATTACCGCTAAACTTGCATTTAAGACACTCCAGGACCCGACATCACAACTTATGACGTTATTTTTCATTACGACGTCAAAGATCTGCTTCAACGGCACAGTTAAAAGTTAAGTCAATTGTTGTGATGTCAGGTCTAAGCCTGTGTAAAATTCATGCTACTGCAGTAATGTGAAAATCGTCTATTCCCTTCGATACATATGTATAACATTTCATAAGTTGGTATTAATAAGCCTCATTTGCTATAATCAATAAATTTAAAATAAAAAATATCAATTGAAATTATAAAATTTACTCTGTTTTGGCAAAGGATGAAATGATTGTGTGATTGTTTAACAAACCTAGCAGTGAGAATATGACCAAAGCCGTAACCGTGTGTATGCTCTGTCATCTTAGGGTGACCTGTCGTACCACTTGTAAAAAATATCATCATTGGATCACTGGATTTCGATTTGATTGTCTGAAATTAAACGTAATGTTTCAACAATCTAGGACCCTAATATCCTAAGGAGACCAGAAATCTAATTTAATCAGTTATTTAGAAATCTCTGTTATTTAGAAATCTTACTAATTAAATATCTATTTGATAAAAAGACCATGCAAAAGTTGCTTAAAATTTTCCAACTCTCGAAATCTGAGAGAAACAGAAGACTCATTTACCTGGAAATTTAATAAATCTGATGTATGCTACATAAATGCAGACACATCAGAATCATTTATTTTATGTATTGTATATTTTCATAATATAAATGCTGCATGAAAGCCTATCTATTAAGACCTTCTTCACATACCGCTAGACTTGCATTTTAGACACGCCAAGACCTGATATCACTACTTTTGACATTATTTCTATTGTGACGTCATAAATCTGCTACGACATCACAGCTAAAAATTACGTCAAATCTTGTGATGTTGGGTCTTGGGATGTGTAAAATGCAAGTCAAATGCGGTAATGTGAGAATCGCCTATTGTGTGGCATATTGCTTTCACACACATACAACACAAAAAATATATAGGATAAATAATAAACCAAGGATATAATAAAACACCTCAAAATTTCTTTTGGCTTTGCTCATGACTTCATCATAGTTCAACCAGCCTAATCTACAACAGAGAGTTCATCACTTTATTTTGTCTGAATCTTGTATACATATATCAATATTACTAAGCCATTCAAAATGTTCACTGGGTTTCAATGAGTACTGAGAACTTAGTTATGGAAAATGGAAGAAATTTACTATAATATACATTTTGTGTGTTAATTGTCATAAATTGGCTGATATTGTAAGTAAGGGTTACCATGCGTGTGTTTTACAAACTGGTATCAGCGAATCCCCTTTACAAGTCAAAATGGATCAGAGATGGGCAGACATAAACTAGAAAGGTTACTTACATGTAAATAACCCATTTGGTAAGAGCAATACATATACATGAAAAGAATTTATGGACTGCATATTTCAATGTAAAATTTCACCTATGGACAGATGCTGAAAAATTTGATAGAAATCAAAGAAATTCAATAGATCAATAAAACTGACATGCAATCTTTTCATCATACCTATATATATAAACACTGCTTTATATGCCTATCTTTCATACCCCATATCATTAACCTTTATATACACATACTTACGGGGTTTCAGATCTCTCTCCAACAAACACTTTTGTTTCCACTGAAGGACAGTCATCAAGAACCTGTAACAAATCATTTTGAATAAAATAAAACAAACTGAAAATTTGCGTCATCTCACATCACTTTGTTTCTGTTTGCTTGTTTATGTGTAAAGTTGGGTTTAAATTCCTTCCCGTACTAGATTGCTGTGACTTGAGCCAATCACATTTATTGGATTATGATTGCAAGTGCATATCTAACAATAAAACCCACAAAGGATATTATATTGAAATATCTTCCGCTATCATATCAGGTAAAATCTTTAGGTAAAATTGTTTGTCTTAGCCCTTTACCCTGATGAATACATGTACGGCATTTTGAAACCCTTGCTGGAAAAGGCTGTCCAGAAATTTAGGGTTTAACACATGGCTGGGATATTCATTGTCGAGAAATAGGACTTAGGGAACTTTACTAATACGAAAGCAGAAATTAATAAGTCATACCTGTCAACCTCCCAGAACTATTAATGATGGAGGTTTTCTTCAAAAATGAGGGAGACCAAAATGAGGGAGGTTTTGCATAAACATACTTTTCCTACATTTTTGCACTACATGTATTTTCAAAATACCAGTATATCTATACCTATAGCATTTCTTTGTGTATTGATATGAAAATCAATTATCCTGGTGATTTTTCTCAGTTTGCAAAAAAACAAAAACCCAAAATGCACGATTGTAAAATAAATAAATAAATTCTCTCCCTTCCTTAATACATCACCCCCTTTCCTCCTCATATCTTAGAGGATCTAAAGTGAAAGAATGTTTAACTACATGATGAAAACCACCCCTCTTACCCAAATGGGACTTTTCGATTCTACAGTCCTATATGTTCGATTTGTGCAGGTATTTGACATAAAAGCATTGTGATAATCATTAAATTCCTTGGAAAACGTCATATAAGTAACCCTGTTTCCCTGAATTTCATGCTGGTTTCCATAGAATTTGATGACGTCACAATGCATTGACGTCAGATACCTGCACAAATCGGATGTAACTCTTTTTTTGAAAAGACCGAATTGTTTGGCTTTTCTTTTACAGTGTTTTCAATGTAATCCCTAAGTAGATGTAGACTATTAATCCGCCACTGATACAACTGTATTATCTAAAGAAATGTTTCAATCGTACATTTCATGTATAGTGATACGTAAAAACACAAACAAATTGGCGTTTGGCTATATTCCTAAAAAGATGCGAAATATAAGGCACGTTACAATCGTATACTGGGCAGACGTGCTCTTTTACATAGGTGAAATGTGATCGAATTGCTGCTCAGTTTAATCTGCCTTTTGATGTTTTTTTTTTTTCGCTGCTCTTTGTATCAAGCACAACTTCACCACGTGGACGTGAACTTTCACGATGTTGAAAACAGAACGTGAATTACAAGTATTTAGTTTTACGACTTAACCAAGCAATGTTTAATTTTCTTTTATTCGAATAAGATAAGATTTTTCAAATACACACATATTTAAGAGATGTATTAATTTTGATCTAAATTTCGGCTGAGTTTCGGTCTTATTTAAAAATTGATTAATAAACGCATGAATAGCTACAAGACTTGCTGTCAGTTAATTACACTATATTGTGCAAACAAACATTTACCCCTCATTTAAACCAATGAACTATTTAGCAATGAATTAATACAACAGGTAACGTCACCAGACAATTGCTTCAAGCGTAAACAAAATTAAAACGATGACCCAAACTGGAGGTGTTCCCTTGAATGTGGGAGTTTTGGCTACCCAGTGCTGGAGTTACATCGATGCTGGAGTTTTTGAAAATTTTGGCGAAAATGCAGGAGGGTTGACATGTATAATAAGTTATTATGTAAATTTACGTTACATATACATAGGATCTCAATGATTTTCTATTTCATACTTTATTTTTATAGTTGTGTGATTTTTACATTCCGAGCCTTAGTGAGGGGGTTAAATTCACTTAATGAGTTTCATAAATACTTTATGAAATAGAAACAGCATTTGAGATTCTTTTTATCACATGAAATTCAAAGTAATTGGTCAAAATAATGCCAAAATGTTATAATTTCAACTTAATTTCTTCCAAATAACGCAACAATGTTACTGTTTCTATTGTAATGTCACATATGATCTTATGCACTTCATCCAATGATATTGCGGCAAAAGTGATATGTAACGTGTTATCATAACATTAAATTATGAAATGGCTTTATGTTACTGCATAATGGGCGTATCATGTGATAAATGCTATCATCTTGTCATTGTCCAGTAACATGTAATGGCTTGCGCCACAGGGATCTATTGTTAGAAACCCTCCCACATGCAAAAATGACCAAATATCAGCAACATGTAGGACAGAATAAATAAATCGATAAAAGATTCTAATATCTGTTAACAAAGTGAGTCACACCTATGGTACTTACTACTGAATATGAAGTTCATACTGTGTTATTTACTCACACTTTGCACATCATGTATAGATGTTTTGTTTGTGATGATACATTTTGCCTTTGATATGGTACATCTATGTTCATACTGTGTTGATTACTCACACTTTGCACATTATGTATAGATGTTTTGTCTGTGATGATACATTTTGCCTTTGATATGGTACATCTATGTTCATACTGTGTTATTTACTCACACTTTGCACATTATGTATAGATGTTTTGTCTGTGATGATACATTTTGCCTTTGATATGGTACATCTATGTTCATACTGTGTTATTTACTCACACTTTGCACATTATGTATAGATGTTTTGTCTGTGATAATACATTTTGCCTTTGATATGGTACATCTATGTACATCTATGATACTGTGTTGATTACTCACACTTTGCACATTATGTATAGATGTTTTGTTTGTGATGATACATTTTGCCTTTGATATGGTACATCTATGTTCATACTGTGTTATTTACTGACACTTTGCACATTATGTATAGATGTTTTGTCTGTGATGATACATTTTGCCTTTGATATGGTACATCTATGTACATCTATGATACTGTGTTGATTACTGACACTTTGCACATTATGTATAGATGTTTTGTCTGTGATGATACATTTTGCCTTTGATATCGTACATCTATGTTCATACTGTGTTATTTACTCACACTTTGCACATTATGTATAGATGTTTTGTCTGTGATGATACATTTTGCCTTTGATATCGTACATCTATGTTCATACTGTGTTATTTACTCACACTTTGCACATTATGTATAGATGTTTTGTCTGTGATGATACATTTTGCCTTTGATATCGTACATCTATGTTCATACTGTGTTATTTACTCACACTTTGCACATTATGTATAGATGTTTTGTCTCTGATGATACATTTTGCCTTTGATATCGTACATCTATGTTCATACTGTGTTGATTACTGACACTTTGCACATTATGTATAGATGTTTTGTTTTTGATGATACATTTTGCCTTTGATATCGTACATCTATGTTCATACTGTATTATTTACTCACACTTTGCACATTATGTATAGATGTTTTGTCTGTGATGATACATTTTGCCTTTGATATGGTACATCTATGTTCATACTGTATTATTTACTCACACTTTGCACATTATGTATAGATGTTTTGTCTGTGATGATACATTTTGCCTTTGATATCGTACATCTATGTTCATACTGTGTTATTTACTCACACTTTGCACATTATGTATAGATGTTTTGTCTGTGATGATACATTTTGCCTTTGATATCGTACATCTATGTTCATACTGTGTTATTTACTCACACTTTGCACATTATGTATAGATGTTTTGTCTCTGATGATACATTTTGCCTTTGATATCGTACATCTATGTTCATACTGTGTTGATTACTGACACTTTGCACATTATGTATAGATGTTTTGTCAGTGATGATACATTTTGCCTTTGATATCGTACATCTATGTTCATACTGTGTTATTTACTCACACTTTGCACATTATGTATAGATGTTTTGTCTGTGATGATACATTTTGCCTTTGATATGGTACATCTATGTTCATACTGTATTATTTACTCACACTTTGCACATTATGTATAGATGTTTTGTCTGTGATGATACATTTTGCCTTTGATATGGTACATCTATGTTCATACTGTATTATTTACTCACACTTTGCACATTATGTATAGATGTTTTGTCTGTGATGATACATTTTGCCTTTGATATCGTACATCTATGTTCATACTGTGTTATTTACTCACACTTTGCACATTATGTATAGATGTTTTGTCTGTGATGATACATTTTGCCTTTGATATGGTACATCTATGTTCATACTGTGTTATTTACTCACACTTTGCACATTATGTATAGATGTTTTGTCTGTGCTGATACATTTTGCCTTTGATATGGTACATCTATGTTCATACTGTGTTATTTACTCACACTTTGCACATTATGTATAGATGTTTTGTCTGTGATGATACATTTTGCCTTTGATATGGTACATCTATGTTTTATATCCTTTGGTCTGAGTAATGTTGTCCCTGAGCTCATTACAACACCTAAAATAGACCAAACATTCAATTGAGAAATCATTGACAACACATAACTGCTTCTTTAGCAAGTTCTTAATTATACTATTAACATCACTACGGATATTCACTTGACATTTTTCATTCAATCATAATGAAATGTGGTTGATAGTAAAGGATATTTCAGAACTATCAGATAAAGTCAATCATTTTCAAAGCAGATGCATTAGTGTCTGTTACAAATGATTCTTTAATATATATATTTACCTACAGCTCAAGACGAAATTTTCCAATTGATAAAAACAAATTACTATATAAAAGTCCATTTTCACATAGCTTGTTGGTGTTTTATAAAGACAACATACTAGAGCAGACAATGTGATCAAATTGTGATCATTTTTTTTGTCGATAGTGAATTTTCACCAAATGATATGATATTTGATGAGTGATAGAAAGAAGGATGTGACTCTTGAGTTTTAAGGTTTGAATGTTTTTTATTTATTATGTAGATAATGGAACACTACTTGATCCTACACACAGAGATATTTTACATATATTTTTTTCTCAGGGATCTCATTTTTTCAAGCATTTAATGACAACTGCACACTAATCCTAAAAAGCTCACCACACAAACATGTACATATCTTTCAACTGAGATCTTTAAAAGTACATGTTGCTCCACCAAAACTTTCAAGAACCAGTATTTCATATAACTGTAAGCAGGGTATGCAAAATGCATTAGAACATTAAAGGTTTTGGGTAGGTAATGACTGGAAGCATGTGTTGTACCTTAGATGCTTGCTTCCCCATAGGGTTAGGGTTAGGTTTCCCCATACAGGCCAAAAATAAAATCCTTACCTGCCCTGAGGGTTAGGGTTAGGTTTCCCATACAGGCCAAAAATAAAATCCTTACCTGCCCTGAGGGTTAGGGTTAGGGTTAGGTTTCCCATTCAGGCCAAAAACAAAATCCTTACCTGCCCTGATAGTACCGATACTGATCACCCACCACTCTGGAATCTTAGGTAAAATAACAATCACAATATCTCCAGCTTTCAGTTCACATTGATCTACCAAGACATTGGCAAAACTGAAATAAAAAAAAATTGAGCAAAATCCATCTAACTAGCTTTTATAAATTATCTATTCTTTTCTTTTTATAGGCTAAAATTCCATTTGTGAATGAATCTGACGTTAAAGAATCATGACAAAATTTAGTAACAGAAACGTCATATTTGTTATTTGTAGCACATTTTCCTGAATTTTATGTTGGTTTCCATAGAATTTGATGATATCACAATAGTTAACATCAGATTCCTGCACAAATGGGATGAAACTTAGAGAATACTGAATTTAATATACTGAAGAAACTAGGCACAATCAGTGATGTTTTAAAAGAGCATATGACATATGCTTATGGTTTGACCAGAATATTAAGACTGTGTCTTCTAGAGTGAACGATAATGTATTTCAAACTCATAGAAATACTTATAACACATTGTACATACTGTACACCTTTGTGGATGAAAACACCCAACATTCCTACATTCCTTTCAGCATGTACTACGGTGCTCAGAGATAATACTTACCGTTTGGATAGCCTTGCTAATTCTGTAAATGTCCACTTTAATTCATTTCCCTTGTCATCTGCCCACCAAAATGCAGGAACAGGTTTTTTGGTTCCACTCTGAAAAAAAGAAGATTTGCAATTTTCTTTGTTTAATTTTGTTCATTAACAACAACTTGATGTAGCTGTAGAATATTTTGTTTTGTATATATCTCTGTAAATCCTAGCTTATTTTGATCCTATACAGTCAATAAAAATGATATCGACTGCATTTTGACTCTGTGGTCTAGTGGATAGGGTGCTGGGCCAACGACTGAAAGGTTGCTGGTTCAAACCTCACTTGGACAACGGGTTTGTCGACTTATACTCATCTATGTTCTGTACTGTTGTATAATTAAAGCTGTCCTTGTCTGCATGTGTATTGTTTACACGTCTGAAGTGTTTAAAAAAAAACGCGACTATATGTATGACTATATCAGTAGCATGACTATATCAGTTTATACATTGTATCTATTAGGTGGATTGTCTGGGTATTTTACCTCTTCTGATCGAGCCCAGCGGTCAATGACATCTCTGGCAAAATTAAAGTACTCTGGAACTTTAGCGTCCTTCATCAGTGATCTGTGTTCTTCATAGTCAGTAAAAGGTTTAGATGAGCTCACGAATAAGGTCCTTCTCCATAAACGGATGTCCTGCTGGGTTCTGGAGGTGACTTTCTGTTTAGGTAAATAACGTGTCTGTCTGATAAGATATCTAATGGAGCTGAATACAAACATGGCTGCTCAATATCCTAATGGTATTGTCTTTTATCTGTCTGGGTATCTACAGAAATAAAATAACATCCATGCCAGATCTGAAGACATATATGTAAACAAGAAAACAAGAGCAGACCTGTAGAAAACAACTATACCACCCTTATAAAATGAAGTACAGTTGAGATTGCATGTCTTATCTAGGTACATGTAGGCAGGGATTATTTATTTTTGCATCAACCTTTTTTTATATCTGCATGAGTAAAGTATTCTTCTAATGACAAAACAAGACTAATGTCAGAAAGACAACATGCATTGTAGCGAACCAGTGGGTATTTTCTTGTAAAATTTATAGAAACAGAAACAAGAGGCCCAAGGGGTCAACATTGCTCATCTGAGTTGGAAATTTGTAGAGGCTTTATGTAAGGTTTCTTGAAATTCTATGCAGAAGTAACAGAGGAGATATCGAAAATGTTTCAGCCAAGCAGAGTCCTTGGGGGTCATGTTTGTTGATCATAATCCGCTTTAAAAACACGAACTTGCTCTAAGTCAAGATTTGTGGACAAATCTAGAACAAATATTCAACTACAAGAAATAGTTGAGAGCCTGGCCCCCAACTTGGTCTATGCTCTTCATTGTTCAAGACAAAAACTCCTGTCACAGCTATACAAATCTGTTTTTTAATTCCCATACATTTTATTGTTAAAACTCTATGGGCCCAGCATAGAAATGATAAGCGATACCTTTTAATAAAAAGAAGAAATGAAACATGTGTAACCAAAAAAGGTCTTAGCTTAAGCCTAGTTGGCATCCATATTTTATCACCCCCTTCTTTTATTGGCTTTTAGACCTTTCTACCTTCATCCTATTATCTTATGTATAGTTTTATATGAAATACAAAATACCTTTTTATCGGATTTTTAGCATACGTCTTACAAGCTTTATTTTGTTATTATATTATCATTTTAATATGAAACACCATATGCGGTAATAGTGCCAATGAAATTAAATCCTCTTCTGATGAAAGTGTAAATAATTTATGTAAATAATGTAAATATTCACTGAGTGATTGGAATGTGATTTTACATATTTCCTCCATGTAAATCAATTAGAAAATTAGACAAGATTGGTTCACTACTAACTTTTCGTCCCAGATAGCCCTCGCACTATGTACCTACAAAAATTAACTGATAATGTATGCTAAATCTGCTTTTTTTTTCTTCTTCTTCTTTACACATATCTGCATTCACTGATTTTCCGGGTGCTCCTTAAACATAGGAGGAAACTACAAACTGAACTGAACTGAATTTGGTAAAGGATCTGGAGTAGTTGCTTCCTGTAAAATTTCATCAAATTCTGTGCTGCAATTCTGAAGTGTTGTATGAGTCTACATTTTAACTTTCTGCTTAATTTGAATGAGAATCAAAAGAAACTGAAGCATAAGGTACACCTTTGAAGTTTCATGTTTTAGTATCAAATAATGTATCAATGCATGTTCACATAGTCAGCTTTATAAAGCTATAAATACTATACCGCGCATTGAGTGAATAAGTGTTCTATCTCAATTTTTAATAAAAATAAGATAAACATACCATCAGCATCTCCAGAAACTGTTCTATCTTCTCCCGTTAATAAAAATTGAATTCCAATTTTCTATCAAAAGGTATTCATCGTTTTACTTGTTCTATCTGAAAATTTGCTCATTCTTAGTGAAACAATGTTGTATGTCCCTAATGTCCAATCGATGAATAAGTTTTGATCACATGACCAATATTTTTTCATGGAGGTTGGGTGCAATACATGTAGTGTTCTATCTCCATTTCTACAAAATGCTCTATTTCCATGTTTGATTTATTGTTTAAGTTTTCCATTTTCTGAATAATAAAGCATTTACCCTGCATGCTTTCAAAATTTTTGTAATTATTATTATTGTGTTGACTATCAGACATATTGATAGTCGTTAAAAGATTTCCTTTATTTCATTGGATGTCCTTTGAGGGAGCAGAAGAAGGGAAGGTATTCAGAAAAGATAGCTACAAAAAAGCTCTATCGTCAGGATTTAAACATTGGAAAAGGTAAAGAATAAAAAGGAGAATTTTGATATTTGTTAAAAAGACGGTGAAATTGAAAGAGAAAGATACAGATAGGGTGGAAGTTGGGTTGGGGGTGGTGATGATGTTGCACTACCTTCTGTTCCCTCAACTTTGTTTTATTCTTAATCATTGATGTAAACTTTTATTTCAGTTCGTCATGACCTTGGAAGACAATAAGTGCTTCCAAATAAAGTGACCCATGAAATTATATTTTCTACTGTTTTCATCCTTCTGAAAAGGCAGGTGTAGGCACCATATTTATTAGGTATATGATGGACTGAAATTCATTAAATCGTTTCTAATATGCTGTTGCTTCACAGTACCTGTGTAACCAAAAACGCGTCAATATTGTTCCTAATATGCGACAAATAAAGTTGCTGATAATTGTACCCTGTCAATAATAGTCAACAGCGTTCTATATCAAACGGAGTGGCAAAATTTTCAAAGTCGATTTTCTCGAAAACAGGGAAATGGCAGATGGAACACTCTTGCACTCAATGCGTGATACAATTACATGTAACATGGGCCCCCACACAACGTCCAAATAACCGTCAAAGGTTGGGTTTAGCCTTTAGGTGTCAGAGTTTTTCGGACTAGCAGTATATACAGGTTAAAATCAAAGCACTAAAGGTACTGAGAGCGAATAGCTAAATATCAGAATATGACATTGAATCATTTATGCTGTGTGTCATCAAACTTTCCTTCGTAGACAAGTTTATGCAAGTATAGAATAATACTGAAATTCGAATCCATAATTGTGTTATTAGAATTTTAAAGATGACCGTCCTCAAACTAGCATATTCAAAAGCATAATACTAGTGGCCGACCCAGAGGGTTGACAAAGGGGTTAGGGAAGATAAGTACAGTAAACTTCGTATATAACGAAGCCCACAGGACCATTGGTCCAAATTCGTTATAGCCATATTTCGTTGCATGCATTTTTTTGTGCAAAATACACGTATATAATAGGGCAATGAAAACTGAGAGATCAAACGTTTATTTTTATACTGAATGAGAACAGATGGTGTATATACATACAACAGAATACTGGACATTAAAATAACCATTTTTAAATTACAAGTGCGGGTTAGTCATTGGTCAGAACAATTTTTGTTTTTCGAAACGGTGAACACTTCCTTCATACGCCTGTGGTAAATTTTCCAGATTTTTTAAAGATCGCACTCAGTGTGGCTTTGTGGAATATAAAATTTTAAGCAATATCTTATTCTGACTGTCCTATTCAACCTCGTTTAAAATTGATATTTTAGTCCCTATAATAGGACCTCTGCAGGGACTTTCATTTTACTTCATAATACATTTTGTACAAGCAGAATTTCACTTTCAACCTAATTGTTATAGGTGAAGTTTACTGTATAGCGGAAGAGGAATATTGGTTGTCGAGCAATCTGAGACAATCTCTAACAAATAATTCCTGGAATTCTATAAAGATCAAATGAAAAGAAAATTCTTTGAATTTTTTTAAAATATGGAATAAAAAAGTAAATTGCATTTCAATTAAAAAAGCCTCCAGTTTCTGGTTCCTTAGTGTTATTAGAGTTTTTTAGTTTCATACAGAACTGTATCGGTCAATTAAAGGAGTTTAACCAGTTAGAGGCTTTCATGGAGTCCTATGTAGAAAAACTTATAGACCTGGTATGACATATAATGAAGACAGACGTGTGTGTGAGGGTGTGTGTGTGTGAGGGTGGGTGTGGCAGAAGATTTAATACATCACGATGCTGAAAACCCTGTGATTTGATTGGTTTGTGCTTCAAATTATACATGTATGGAATTTGGGCTCTCAAGCGTGAAATTTTCAGGTGATCACTTAGCATACCTGTCAACTTTTTTCAGACAAAAGAGTTTACAAGTATAAAGCATTTCCTATTACAGTTATCCATTGTTATGATAGTAAAGCATAAATAAACATGACTTTCATTATAATAATAAATTATATCAGTGGCGGATCCAGCGCCCCCTTTGCCAGGTGGTCAAGGGGCGAATTTTGCCGATTTTTACTGAAAATGGGCCAAAATAGGGTTTTTGAAAAAAAAAAAATGGGTCAGTGTCGGTCCGCCCCCCCCCCCCCCCCTGAATCCGCCACTGTCTTTATTTCATACATTCATGAAAATCACATCAAATGGCAAAAATTGCAGTCAGAAAACATGTTTTTACCAAGTTATACCAACATAAATCATGTTATTTTGTGTTACTCTATCTAGTCGGTTAAAAGCTCTACAGAGCTTATGTTTCTCGTTACTCTGTATATATTGCCGACTCAAAATAAATATTACTTGACTTGACTTGATACATAATCTTAAGCATGTAGCAAATGACATTCCGCTTCTAATCCCTTACTTAAAGGCCAAACAATCATTACGATTGCACTGCTAATGTCCTTTTATGCTTGGGAGATGCCAGTCTCCAAAATCGAAAGTAGAATAATAGTTAGCTATCGAACCAGTAACGGACGATATAGTTTCCGGGGTACGACCGTATTCGATGGAAGCCCTTGTACATGTTTCAATCTTTTTGGACACCCAGAAATAGAGGAGGTTGAATCGCTAGCTGTGTTTTCTAACGAGGCAATACTTAGGGGACGACCATTTAATTCTAACAGGGGAAATTGGAGGGGGGGGGGGGCTAACACTATTTATTCGGGTAGAATTTCCAATGCATAATGGGTCCGCTCACCAGTTTCACTTACCATACAGAAATATTGTGCAATCATGCATAATTTGACGTCATCTCATTTTAGTTCCATATTTTTCACATGATTACACATAATATAAATTTGCAATAAAATAAAAGATTTTTGCCATTTATCTGTGTATAATTGTACCTGTTTTAATGTACCTGGTCTCCAGGGAACAAAATTCAGAAATAATGCTTATATTTCCTTAAAGTTATCTTATACTCCATATTCTAGCCAAATATAACAAATTTCGAACACATGTAACCAAAAAAAAAGTGTAAAAACACACAAACTTCTTTTTTTCCCTTATGAAGTTCTGTCAAACAGGGAAAATCCGTATACGCGGTACACCTTTTAAAATATATTTCGACTAAATATAAGTCACGTGACCTAAAATTTTGAATTAAGGCAAGTATATCCTACAATATGAATCTTACCTGTAACGGTCCGAGCGTGTCTATGTTTATAGAGCATAGCTACTTGCACAATGCACCTAACAATCTAAATTGGTACTTTAAATTACAGAAATATTTACAACAATTATTATTTGATTGGATAATAACAAATACGAATTATTATGCTTCCAGTGAGTTTCTTCTGTGATAGGTTTTACTCTACCATATTGTGACAAAGAACGGTTTAGGTGTATACTATCACCTTTCCTAGTGTGCTCTGTCACCCTAATAGTGCACCCCTGTCTTCTTGACATTTTGTAATGCTGACCTGCTTATATTTTCAGACATGTCGTTTTCATATTTAATTAAATTTGTTTGCATACCCAAGCAAATGTTCCTAGATATTTATTTTTTCCTTTAAAATTAATGCCAAATTCATGTTGCTATATTTTTTCTTGTTAAATTTTGCCTATACTAAACGACCACACTATAGATCTTTTACAGTCGAAGAGGGGTATCTCCAGAATATGTTTGTCTGTAACACAGGGTTTTTGAAAGAGAGGTAACTCGTGCAATCAATGTTCATAAGACATATCTTGAAAAACGTTTTCTATGAAGGGAATACCAGGTATACAAATTTGTTGCTGTACATTATCAAAGATCAGTGACCATATAAAAAAGTGTTCCTCTGTCTGTATACCAGTAATGATGGTAGAGGAGGGCAAAGACTATCAATAAGCAGTCTGTGAAAAAAAATAAGTGTTTTTCAGACGCAGCATGAAATGAATCAATGGATGTACACTATCAAAAACAGTCAGCATAATAATAACAATAGTGTTAGGTTTAGTGTTCACTATGCCGAAATAGTAGTCAGGGTTCTGGCACATAGTGCACTCCCCTTCAGATCGTTTGGCCTAATCTGAGCTATGCAATTCTTCAAGCACGACACACCTACTATATATCTGTGAACAGTGTTTATCAAGCAATGCTTTATGAGCAATGTTTTGTGAGCGGTGCTCACTCAAAATCTTGTTCTTCTTCATGATATATAATCCTTATTCAGAATATATTATAAATATTTCTTATACAGAAATATAGAAATATACTAGATGGCTACTGTTGCAAGCAACAGACGGATTCCTCCTTTCTTAGACCTTTCTCTGAATTGAAGTGTTAATATCCGAATAAAGTAGATGGAAAAAAGAAAAGTTGCTTAAGTACCTTATTCACTTCAGAAAATGGGTCGAAAGAGCTTATGTCTAATTTGGGACTCTTATTTATTTATCAACAAAATAGAAGAAAACAAATTAAGTACCTTTCATCTTTACGAAAGCTTTAAACTCCATGCTCTATGGATATCAAATCCTTTACAATTACTTTCTCAAAACAGAATTGCACAATGATTTTGCAATGAGATAATTTCTATTAATAGAAAATGACAACAACATGAAAGAACAGATATGTAATGCTACTAAGAAAAAAAACAGAGAACAAGAATAAAAGAGTTATCTTTCTTATACTATGTTAAGTTCAAATAAGAAGGACTACTTGTCTGAAGAATAAATAGTATAGGACAAAAAGTGTAAATTCTACAAGAGTAAATGATTGTTAAGACCTTGAGAATGATTATTTGGCCTTTAACCAATGTCATGGATGAAAGCTAAGTATTGTGATTATTCTCATCACGATTGATCTTAATCTGAGCAAAGCTCAATATCTAATCAACCAGTCAGTTGTGACCTTGAAATCAACCAGATGACCGTTGGTCAAGGGCTTGATGCAAGGAATATTTGTGTAAAGTTTAAACTGTCAAGGTCAAACAGTCTTTGTTTTATAGACTAAAGTTTGTTGTGACCTTGAAAATCAGAATTTGACCTTGGGTCAAGGTCAAGGTGAAAGAGCTGGGCCCAAGCATGATATGTATAAAGAATGAACTCTGAAGGTCAAATAGTCTTTGTTTTGTAGGGAAAAGTTGCTGTGACCTTGAGAATGAGAATTTGACCTTGGGTCAAGGTCAAAGTGAAAGAGCATGACTGAACAATTATTTGTATGAAGTTTAAACTCTGAAGGTCGTATTGTCTTTGTTCTATAGGGAAAATTTTGTTGTGACCTTGAGAATCAGAATTTGACCTTGGGTCAAGGTCAAGGTGAAAGAGCTTGGTTTAATGATATTATGTATGAAGTTTGAACTTTGAATGTCTAATAGTCTCTGTTCTATAGGCAAATGTTTGTTGTGACCTTGAGAATCAGAATTTGACCTTGGGTCAAGGTCAAGGTGAAAGAGCTTGGTTTAATGATATTATGTATGAAGTTTGAACTCAGCAGGTCTAAAAGTCTTTGTTCTATAGGCAAAAGTTTGTTGTGACCTTGAGAATCAAAATTTGACCTTGGGCCAAGGTCGATGTGAAAGAGCTTGGTTTAATGATATTATGTATGAAGTTTGAACTCTGAAGGTCAAATAGTCTTTGTTCTACAGGTAAAAGTTTGTTGTGACCTTGAGAATCAAAATTTGACCTTGAAATAAGGTCAACATTAAATGACTACCTATAAGTAACCTAGTATCCAAGTTTCAACTCGAAATCTCAAAAACTGTAGAAATTGGCACTGTGCCAATTTAAAGTTCCATTTTCAACTCGGAATAGCGCGAAAACCGTAAATATTTTATCGAGCATGTAAGCGTATAAAAGTTTACAAATTTCCCAAAGAACATTTTAAAACAAATTTCGTTCAAATCGTAAGGTTAGTTTAGGAGTTATGAGAGTTTAAAGATTTGAACTTTGATGACCTCTAGCGGGGGCATATGTGAACTTTTCGACGACAAAATTTTTTTACCTCAAGATCTTTATATGCTCTTTCACATGATCCTTTTCGTTTTATCATAAGAAGTGATACTTTTTTGTACAGTGACCGGAACGATCTGGGGGTAAGAATAATAATAATAACTAGATGGCTACTGTTGCAAGCAACAGACGGATTCCTCCTTTATTAGACCTTCCTCGGAACTGAATTGTTCAAATCCAAATAAAGAAGATGGAAAAAAGAAAAGTTGCTTTAGTACCTTATTCACTTCAGCGAATGACTCAAAAGAGCTTATGTCTAGCTTGGGACTCTTATTTATTTATCTACAAAATGGAGGGGAAAAAATGATAAATACCTTTCATGTTTTCGAAAACTCCATGCTCCATCAATATCAAAATCCTTTACAATTACTCTCTCAGAACAGAATTGCACAATGAATTTGCAATGAGATAATTTCTATTAATAGAAAATGACAACAACATGAAAGTACAGATATGTAATGCTACTAAGAAATAAAAAAGAAACAGAGAACAAGAATAAAAGAGTCATCTTTCTTGTACTATGTTAAGTTCAAATAAGAAGGACTACTTGTGTGAAGAATAAATAGTATAGGACAAAAAGTGTAAATTCTACAAGAGTAAATAATTGTTAAGACCTTGAGAATGATTATTTGGCCTTTAACCAATGTTATGGATGAAAGTTAAGTATTGTGATTATTCTCATCACGATTGATCTTAATCTGAGCAAAGCTCAATATCTAATCAACCAAAGTCAGTTGTGACCTTGAAATCAAACACATGACCTTGGGTCAAGGTAATAATGAAAGAGTTTGATGCAAGAAATATTTGTGTAAAGTTTGAACTGTCAAGGTCAAACAGTCTTTGTTTTATAGACTAAAGTTTGTTGTGACCTTGAAAATCAGAATTTGACCATGGGTCAAGGTCAAGGTGAAAGAGCTTGGCACAAGCATGATATGTATAAAGTATGAGCTCTGAAGGTCAAATAGTCTTTGTTTTGTAGGGAAAAGTTGCTGTGACCTTGAGGATGAGAATTTGACCTTGGGTCAAGGTCAAAGTGAAAGAGCATGACTGAACAATAATTTGTATGAAGTTTAAACTCTTAAGGTCAAATAGTCTTTGTTCTATAGGCAAAAGCTTCTTGTGACCTTGAGAATGAAAATTTGACCTTGGGTCAAGGTCAAGGTGAAAGAGCTTGTTTTAATGATATTATGTATGAAGTTTGAACTTTGAATGTCTAATAGTCTTTGTTCTATAGGCAAAAGTTTGCTGTGACCTTGAGAATCAAAATTTGACCTTGGGTCAAGGTCAAGGTGAAAGAGCTTCCTTTAATGATATTATGTATGAAGTTTGAACTCTGAAGGTCTTATAGTCTTTGTTCTATTGGCAAAAGTTTGTTGTGACCTTGAGAATCAAAATTTGACCTTGGGTCAAGGTCAATGTGAAAGAGCTTGGTTTAACGATATTATGTATGAAGTTTGAACTCTGAAGGTCAAACAGTCTTTGTTCTACAGGCAAAAGTTTGTTGTGACCTTGAGAATCAAAATTTGACCTTGAAAGTAGGTCAACATTAAATGACTACCTATAAGTAAGCTAGTATCCAAGTTTCAACTCAAAATCTCAAAAACTGTAGAAATTGGCACTGTGCCAATTTAAAGTTCCATTTTCAACTCGGAATAGCGCGAAAACCGTAAATATTTTATCGAGCATGTAAGCGTATAAAAGTTTACAAATTTCCCAAAGAACATTTTAAAACAAATTTCGTTCAAATCGTACGGTTAGTTTAGGAGTTATAAGAGTTTAAAGATTTGAACTTTTATGACCTCTAGCGGGGGCATATGTGAGCTTTTCGACAACAAAATTTTTTTACCTCAAGATCTTTATATGCTCTTTCACATGATCCTATTCGTTTATTCCTAAGAAGTGGTACTTTTTTGTACAGTGACTGGAACGATTTGGGGGTAAGAATAATAATAATAATAATAATAAGAATAATAAGAAGAATAAAGAAAAGACAATACAATAACAGAAAGGATTCCGACGGAATAGTCGGAATCCTTAATAATAACTAGATGGCTACTGTTGCAAGCAACAGACGGATTCCTCCTTTATTAGACCTTCCTCGGCACTGAAGTGTTAAAATCCGAATAAAGATGATGAAAAAAGAATAGTTGCTTTAGTACCTTATTCACTTCAGCAAATGAGTCAAAAGAGCTTAAGTCTAACTTGGGACTCTTATCTATTTATCGACAAAAAAGAAGAAAAAGATGATAAATACCTTTCAAGTTTAGGAAGGCTTTAAACTCCTAGATCTATTCTATCCATTTTGAATCCTTTTAAATTACTATCCCAAAAAAGAATTGCACAATGAATTAGCAATGAGAAAATTTCTATAAATAGAGAATGACAGCAGCATGAAAGTACAGACAAGTAATGCTACTAAGATAAAAGAAAGGAAACAGAGAACAAGAATAAAAGAGTTATCTATCTTACAGTGTGAAATTTAAATAAGAAGTACTACTTGTGTGAAGAATAAATATTTAAGAACAAAATTCTCTCAATCCTACAAGAGTTAATGTTTGTTATGACCTTGAAAAAGTTTATTTGACCTTGAACCAAGGTCATGGATGAAAAATAAGCATTTTAGTTTATTCTCATCAAGATTCCTTTTCATCTATTCAAAGCTCAATATTTTATCAAAAAAAGTCTGTTGTGACCTTGAAATCGAACAAATGACCTTGGGTCAAGGTCAAGGTGAAAGGACTTGATGCAAGGAACATTTGCGCAAAGTTTGAACTCTCAATGTCAAATGGTCTTTGTTCTATGGGAAATTTTTTGTTGTGACCTTGAGAATGAAAATTTGACCTTGGGTCAAGGTCAAGGTGATAGGGCTTGGATCAATGATTGTATTTATGAAGTTTGAACTGTCAAGGTCAAATAGTCTTTGTTCTATAGGCAAAAGTTTGTTGTGACCTTGAGAATCAAAATTTGACCTTGAAACTAGGTCATCATCAATGACTACCTATAAGTAACCTACCATCCAAGTTTCAACTCAAAATCTTAAAAACTCTAGAAATTGGCACTGTGCCAATTTAAAGTTCCATTTTCAACTTGGAATAGCGCGAAAACCGTAAATATTTTATCGAGCATGTAAGCGTATAAAAGTTTACAAATTTCCCAAAGAACATTTTAAAACAAATTTCGTTCAAATCGTACGGTTAGTTTAGGAGTTATAAGTGTTTAAAGATTTGACCTTTGGTGACCTCTAGCGGGGGCATACGTGAACTTTTCAACGACAAAATTTTTTTACCTCTAGATCTTCATACGCTCTTTCACATGATACTTTTTGTTTTATCATAAGAAGTGGCACTTTTTTGTACAGTGACTGGAACGATCTGGGGGTAAGAATAATAATAATAAGAATAATAATAAGAATAAAGAAAAGACAATACAATAACAGAAAGGATTCCGACGGAAAAGTCGGAATCCTTAATAACTAGATGGCTACTGTTGCAAGCAACAGTCGGATTCCTCCTTTCTTAGACCTTCCTCGGAACTGAAGTGTTAAAATCCGAATAAAGAAGATGGAAAAAAGAAAAGTTGCTTAAGTACCTTATTCACTTCAACAAAGGGGTCAAAAGAGCTTATGTCTAATTTGGGACTTTTATTTATTTATCGACAAAATAGAAGAAAAAAAAAATTAAGTACCTTTCATCTTTACGAAAGCTTTAAACTCCATGCTCTATGGATATCAAATCCTTTACAATTACTTTCTCAAAACAGAATTGCACAATAATTTTGCAATGAGATAATTTCTATTAATGGAAAATGACAACAACATGAAACAGATATGTAATGCTACTAAGAAAAAGAAAAGAAACAGAGAACAAGAATAAATGAGTTATCTTTCTTATACTATGTAAAGTTCAAATAAGAAGGACTACTTGTGTGAAGAATAAATAGTATAGGACAAAAAGTGTAAATTCTACAAGAGCAAATGATTGTTGAAACCTTGAGAATGATTTTTTGGCCTTTAACCAATGTCATGGATGAAAGCTAAGTATTGTGATTATTCTCATATCGATTGATCTTAATCTGAGCAAAGCTCAATATCTAATCAACAAAACTCAGTTGTGACCTTGAAATCGATCAAATGACCTTGGGTCAAGGTCATGATGAAAAAGTTTGATGCAAGGAATATTTGTGTAAAGTTTGAACTGTCTTCGTTTTATAGACTAAAGTTTGTTGTGACCTTGAAAATCTGAATTTGACCTTGAGTCAAGGTCAAGGTGAAAGAGCTTGGCTAAAGCATGATATGTATAAAGTATGAACTCTGAAGGTCAAATAGTCTTTGTTTTGTAGGGAAAAGTTGCTGTGACCTTGAGAATGAGAATTTGACCTTGGGTCAAGGTCAAAGTGAAAGAGCATGATTCAACAATTATTTGTATGAATTTTAAACTCTTAAGGTCAAATTGTCTTTGTTCTATAGGCAAAAGTTTGTTGTGACCTTGAGAATCAGAATTTAACCTTGAGTCAAGGTCATGGTGTAAGATCTTGGTTTAAAGATATTATGTATGAAGTTTGAACTCTGAAGGTCTAATAGTCTTTGTTCTATAGCCAAAGGTTTGTTGTGACCTTGAGAATCGAAATTTGACCTTGGGTGAAGGTCGAGGTGAAAGAGCTTGGTTTAATGATATTATGTATGAAGTTTGAACTCTGCAGGTCTAAGAGTCTTTGTTCTATAGGCAAAAGTTTGTTGCGACCTTGAGAATGAAAATTTGACCTTGAAAGTAGGTCAACATTAAATGACTACCTATAAGTACCCTATTATCAAAGTTTCAACTCAAAATCTCAAAAACTGTAGAAATTGGCACTGTGCCAATTTAAAGTTCCATTTTCAACTCGCAATTGCGCGAAAACCGTAAATATTTTATGGAGCATGTAAGCGTATAAAAGTTTACAAATTTCCCAAAGAACATTTTTAAACAACTTTCGTTCAAATCGCACGGTTAGTTTAGGAGTTATAAGTGTTTAAAAATTTGACCTTTGGTGACCTCTAGCGGGGGCATGCGTAAACTTTTCGACGACAAAATTTTTTTACCTCTAGATCTTTATATGCTCTTTCACGTGATACTTTTTGTTTTATCATAAGAAGTGGCACTTTTTTGTACAGCGACTGGAACGATCTGGGGGTAAGAATAATAATAATAAGAATAATAATAAGAATAAAGAAAAGACAATACAATAACAGAAAGGATTCCGACGGAAAAGTCGGAATCCTTAATAAGAATAAAGAAAAGACAATACAATAACAGAAAGGATTCCGACGGAATAGTCGGAATCCTTAATAATCATTTTCAGTTACTTCGAACTGATATCTTATCTGGTACGTCTTTCTTCTAGGCCTGTCACATCCAAAAGTGAGCTCTGACTGTAAGATTCAGCCTTTAATACCTTTTAGGTCACGTGACTAGTTTAAGCACACCAAACCTGATTATTTTTATTATTATTTTAAATGTTCATTACATTACCCTGTTTCCTCTAAGAATATGCGTCCTCGCAAAAAACATAAATAAACTTAAAGTGATAATAAAATCTAATGTATACATACATTGATATTTACAACAAATCAAGTCATCATGTCAACGACAAAATTAACAATAAAGATTCTAAGAAGAATCAGTCCTCGTGTGTCACCTGAAAGAAGCTTTGTTTGGCCTTTTATCAATGAGACATCAAATATATATTTTTTGCTATTTCGGAAACTAGCCATTTCACCGATAAATATCATCGAAATTAAAGGAGTTTAACATCTTAGCACCATCCCTCCAATGCTATTTTGAACATAGATTTTATTTGGATATGCTACTGAATCGACCCTACAGTAAATTCGGATCCGCGCGCTCTCTGTAATTTAAATTTAAAAATCTAACTTCAAAAAATTAAAGAGGGCGCTTCTGAAATTATTTTTGGTGGCGCCGCTGAAAGCATCACTGATGAGAATTTAATATTCGAAACACGTGTCCGGTGTATGTAAATTGATTTGAAATTTTCTTCAAGAAGGTAGAGAGTTGGAACCCTTCGACATTATTTTCTAAAAATTCGCAAAGTTATACGTCTTTCGGTTAAAACATAATCCAATATAAAGTTTAAATGACAAATATGGATAATGACCATATCCCTGTATACAGCACAAAATCGATAATTCAGAAAATCAGAAACCGAAGGCAACAAAATCAGGATAAAACCGGAACCAAAGTAAACAAACAAAAACCTCCACCACAGGAAAGAAGCGAACTCCCGATATGGGAGTGAGACCAGGTGCCCAGGAAGAGTAAGCATCTCCTGCTTGCATGCAACACTCGCCGCTTCCATAAAGCCAAGTCCACACATAGGGCATCAGTGGTGTTTTACTGGAGTCTTCTTTGTAGCAGGCATCCGAATGAAAGTAAAACATTTTGAATTATCATCGCAGCTGATTATATGAGAAGGGAGTGGATCTCCAACAAGACCCCGTTGCAGCACCAACAGCAAAACACCAATATACCCGATTCAAAAACACTAAAGACGAAAATAGTATGAGACGAAAAAGAGACATACGACATATGTAAACATCAAACACAAAAGACTCACATAAACCGACGAGACCAATGGGCAACCGGTGCCGACTTTGGACGGCCATTTGCCAAGCAAGTATGAAATGGTGTGGTGTGTCGAATATGTTGTACTAATCCCGCACATAATCTTTTAGCCAAGTTGGAGCCTTGCGCTTTCGCCAATGCGCTGAAACATTGCTCTGGTCAAGGTCATTGTCATAGTCAGTCAGAGCAGTTTCCTTGACTGTTGTTTCCTCCTCAATATGGCTTCCCTCTTCCAAAAGATGGACATGTTCATCTCTTAATGCTTGTTCCTGCCTTTTACGAATACGGTCTGCATGGATTACTTGCGTTTTATCGTTGCGCCCACAGTCTACCGCATATGTGAGATCTGACATTTTCTTTACGATTTTGTAGGGACCACGTCAAAAGCTGATGAATTTTGGTGACAACCCTATCTTCTTGGTTGAAAAGTAAATGTAGACGGAATCTCCTCCTTTGAATTCTTCCCAGCTTAGTTTCTGGTCATTGCATCTCTTCTGTCGAACCATCTCATTCCCTACATATTGTTGTACAAGTGTATGACCTTCTTCCATCTTATCCTGCAGATTCAAAACCCAAGTGTTCCATTGAGTGCTTATTATTGAACGAGGCATTTCATACTGGATATCTAAGGGTGCTGCTGTTTCCCGTCCCAGCATCAGTTTGTTAGGTGTGAATCCAGTAGTTTCATATCTTGCAGACCGGTATGCCATAATAACGTATGAGATGAAAGTATCCCAATCTGTCTAAAGTTCGTTGACATATGCACTGAGCATTGCTGTCAGGGTCCTGTTGAATCTCTCTATCATACCATCACTTTGAGGATGATAGGGTGTAGTTCTAGTCTTCTTGATCCCTAATAGCCTACACAACTTTCAAATTGTCTGCCCTGATCAGAATGCAGATATGTTGGGACTCCAAAACCCAGTGATTATTTATTCGACTAAAATCTTGGCTACTGTTGCGGCTTCCATGTCGACATCACGAAACTTTCAGTCCATTTCGTATAGTAGTCGCTGACGACAAGGATCCATCGATTCCCTCTTTCTGTCCTCGGCAGTTCTACAAGAATATCAATTGCGATTCTCTCCATTGGAATACCTGCATCTACAATTTGCACAGGCGCTCTCTTTGTTCTTTGTGGCCCCTTTCGCTTGGCACATATCTCGCACCCATTTGTATAATTTTAATATCAGCTTTAAGTCCTGGCCAATAAAGTTTTTGTGAGATTTTCCAATGGTTCTTGCGTATTCCAATATGTCCTGATCTTTTATCGTCGTGGTATGACTTGAGCACTGTGCGTCTCTCAGACTTGGAATTATTCCTTGTGATCCGTGCTTTGATTCTCTGTATAGTATACAATCTTTAATGACTATTGAATCATATTGAGTCTACAGAGATTTCTTGTACGTACGTGTCAATTCCCCTAATCTTATGGAAAGGCGGTCTATTTCCCTTCTGTATCCAACTTTAGACGATTTGAAGATCTTTGTCTTCTGATTGAAGCTCTAATTATGACTTCTGCTCATGACTATCACTAGAGTTATTTGTTTCTGATGGGCTGGACAATTTATTCAGAGAGAAATGTGAATCTTCTTCAAAGTTTGGCTCGAAACCACATTGTCTGCAAGGATTTCTGCTGAGAGCATCTGCATTGCGATGTTGCTGTCCCGGTCGATGCTCAATTTCCATGTCGTACGTGCTGAGCACTTCTAGCCAGCGCGCTAATTGACCCTCCGGGTTTTTAAAACGCAAAAGCCACTTCAAGGATCCATGGTCAGTTCGGATTCGAAATTTTCTTCCGTAAAGATAGTGACGGAATCGGGAGACAAAATAGACAATAGGAAGGAGTTCTCTTCTTGTTACGCAATATTTCCTTTCCAACTTGCTGAGTACGCGATTACTCTTTCTTGCCCATCGATTTCTTTCGAAATTACTCCTCCAATCGAATCTAAACTAGCGTCTGTGTCAACTATGAATGATTTTGTAAAATCGGGATGAGCGAGGATAGGAGCATTCACAAGTTTGTCTTTCAAAGTATCAAATGCGGTCTGGCGGTCTTGCTCCATACGAATGCTTGTTCTTTCTCTGTGAGTTTGTAAAGGTTTTTCGCAATCGTAGCAAATCCTTTTATGTAACACATAGCCACAGAGTCCAAGAAAAGAGCGCAGTTCTTTTACGTTAATTGGTATTGGCCAATTCTTCACTGACAACACCTTGACTTGATTTGTTGCAATGCCTTTTTCTGAGACAACGTCTCCTAGGTAATGGAAAAGAATGTGCACTTCTTCGGCTTTCGATTAAGTCCTGCTTTTGCTAGACAGTCAAATACGGTACTGAGATTTTCAAGCATTTCATCAAATGATCTGCCGTACACAATCACATCATCAAGATACACTAAGCAGATCTCCCACTGTTTACCCGCTAATACAGTGTCCATTAAGCGCTGTAAAGTTGCTGGAGCTGAACATAAGCCGAATGGCATTTTGTGAAATTGAAATAGACCCTTTGTTGTAGTGAAGGTAGTCTTTTCACGATTTCTTTAAGCTTAGTACCTCATTCTTCAGTGATTCTATCATCGTCTTGACATCATTGATTGCATTATGTGTCGGTGCACCTGTCTGTACCTCTGCTTGCGAGTCTATTGTCCTGTAGAGACCACAATTCTCTTTCATTTTCTGTTCTGTCCGATAGTAACTTTCTAACTCAACTGCAAAACAAAGGAGGGGATCTCCAACAACACCAGGTTGCAGCACCCACAGCAAAACCCCAAAACACTCAATGCAAAAACACAAAGCAGACATGCACAGAAAGAGATGCATAAGGGACAAAAAGAAGGGAGGAGATCTCCAACAAGACCCCGTTGCAGCATCAACAGTAAAACACCAAAACACCCGATGCAAAAACACAAAAGACGAGTACAACACGAGACGGAAAAGAGACACACGACATGTAAACATCAAACACAAAAGACTACACATAAACCGACGAGACCAATGGGTAACCGGTGCCGACTTTGGACGGCCATCTGTCACGCAAGTAGCAAATGGTGTGGTTATCCTGGATTACGTGCGCACAACCCTCTCACTTCTCCAATTACCCAGAAGTCTCGAAGAACGTACAATTGTGGTGTAAAACAACCTCCTCACTGTAAGATGACATCACACAAACAAGACCGCGAAACGCAGAGGCTCCATAGACACAGATGAATATGTAAATGGATATAAAAAGAGGGCATGCGTAATACAGTCCGTGCTCTGCCGGCTGTAGCGAGCTCATGTATGTAATCACCCGAGGAGTCCGACTGACATTCAGAGAGGACAGGTGGTCGGGGCCCTGTCTTCTCTAAAGAGGTTTGGACAGGGCCCGTCATGGAGCCCCGTCGTCACAGTCAGTCAAAGTGCAAGTCTCAAGGATGCGCTTGTACAAGACTGAAGATACCAAGCCTAGTGTCCGTCTGGTGACATTAGGATCATACCCACGGTATAAAAGGCGTTTGATGATTCTGACGCATTTTCGATGGTTATGCTGCCTACCTTTGATCCTTTTTATTTTGTTTATCATATCACCATAAAAGACAGGTTGTGTAATACCCATAGTAATGTACTCTGTTGCATGTATAGATCCGAATTTTAAAAGAAGTTGACTGTAATTTTTGTAAAATTTCCAGAAAGTCTTAACTAGTTTATGAAAGCGGAAACCTTGACCTAAAAGTTTTTTGGTAATTTGTAAATTTCTACTGTGAAAATCCAAAATATCAGTGAATGCTCTAGCGTACCGGATGAGCTGTGAGATGTAAATGCCGTATGACGATAATCTTGGAACATCACCGTCAAGCCAAGGGAAATTTACTATGTTGAATCCAAAATCATCCCTTTTGTCATATACACTTGTATGAATCTTTCCGTTTACAATTTTGATATTTAGGTCCAAAAAGGGTGTTTCTGTATTTGAAAGGTTTGCCTTGTTAAGGGTTAATTCTTGTGGATAAATTTCATTCTTATATAATTCAAAAGCAGGATTGTCAAAGGTTAGAATATCATCCAGATACCTAGAAGTATTATTGAAACATTTCAGCTCATCAAATTTTCTTTGCTTTTGAAGATTTTGGATAAATTCTTTTTCATAAGTGTATGAAAATAAATCTGCAACAAGAGGAACGTCAACGCACAACACAGAAACATCAAACACAAAGGACTACACATAAACCAACGAGACCAATGGGCAACCGTTGCCGACTTAGGACGGCCATCTGCCACGGGAATAGCAGAAGGTGTGGTTATCCTGGATTACGTGCGCACAACCCTCCCACTTTTCCGATTACCCAGAGGTCTCGAAGAACGTACAATTGTGGTGTAAAACAACCTACTAACTGTCAGATGACTACACACAAACAAGACCGCAAAACGCAGGGGGCCAAGCAACACAGATGAATATGTAAATGGATATATAAAGAGGGCGTTGCACGGTGCTGTTGAGGTTAGTCGGACGAGACTGTTTGATTTTGATGTGTATTTCCTGAGTCTTTGAGTGCATCAATGAATTGGTCCTTGGCTAAAGTTTCTCTCACTTCTGCTGGTGCCGTCGGATACGCCTGGTTGACAAGTCTCCTCATTGCTTGTCTAATGAGTTAAAGAAGATCCTGACGATAACCTCAACAGCACTCACAATAGAGCACCAAATTGAGCATCGACGGACCCCTAGCAAGCTAGAGGTGGGACCAGATGCCCGGGAGGAGTAAGCATTCCCTGTTGGCTAGCCGCATCCGCCGTCGATGATCATCCTCGAAAATGAAAACATATGAAAAACATGAATTGCACTGTCTGAGGCCATTTATATATAGAAATTCGGGCAAATCTATGTAGAAATTTCTATGTAGAAGTTCGGGCAATGACTTAGTCGCCTTCTGGTGTCTCTCACGTAATTGTACGTGATAAAGCTCCGTCTGGTTCGGAGGAGCGAAGCGGTCCTCCGAAGCCTTGATCAGGCAGTCGTAATGCTTCCTGGTGTCTTCTGGTAAATCACCTAGCACACCCTGTGCTTGACCCTGTAGTGAAACATCCAGAAATAATCTCTTTTCTTCTATTGACCATGTATTTATTTTAGCGCATGCGTCAACATGCGATTTATAATCTTTCCAGGAAATGGTTCCATCGAATGTTGCCGACTTGATAACTATCTTTCTTTCCGTTTGCGATTTGGTGGCAGACCCGTTGCCTCTTGCTAATGTTGGTGATTGCAATGCATGGGTCGGGCAAAATGCGCCTGCGTTGTGTTACATAAATATCTGGAGCAATGCTGAAGCTTTCATCGCCACTTTGAGCTGTTTGGTCAGCAATTCTTACTTTTGGACGAGCCCCTCCCCTTCGACTATATGAAGATATATGAGCCCCTATCAGCACGGGTTCTTTGTAATTTTGGCAATGATTCCTGCATGGCGCTGCTGATCATCGTTCACCGATTGATATCCTCTAACTGGTTCTATCCTGCTTATTTAAAGTGATATTAGAACATATGAGATAATTCTTTTACCTAAAACTTTCCCTAAAAATAAACCATAATATGCCAAAAATAGTTTTCAGCTCTTACCGCAAATATACGTAAATCAGTTTTGAAGTTGCTATTTTTAGCCATTTACAGAAACCCTGATTCTATAAATGATCACTTCCGGTAAATATGATGGAGAGACTTATGACGTAGAAAGTTGTACATGAAAGACGAAAGTAGTGTAAACAATGCAATGTACCGTTGAGGTATTGAAGTTGAGTTCGCATTTAATTTGCTCAGTTTCACATCTTTTGATAATTTCTTGATCATGTCGAGTATTAATATGCAAATGTTTAATGTTAGTAATTTACATGCGACCAAGCATCTGTCCGTGAGAAAAAAAAGGGGGGGGGGAGGGATGGGGAAAGGGTCTTGAGATGGACGATTTCACACATGATGTCACATCATATTTTCTGTCTGTCCTATTTTACTATTTGTTCTTAACACGCACGATTTGAAACTATGGTTGAATATACAGCCCGACCTGTTTCAAACGCAGAAGGGGGGGGGGGGGGGTAACTTGGAATGCGTGCGACTGGAGTTTCAGACCGGGAGGCCCCCTGCCCATCCTTTTATTGAGCTTAGTGAACAACATAGTATTACCTATATTCATATTGTCACATACATTCACTTAAATGACAAATGACAGATGGAGATATCTTTGGCATAGACGGATTGAATCTAAAATAGGGAGGGCGGATCACAGTGAACATTGCCGGAAAACAATCTTTCGGAGAAGCGTAGGAAGGGGGTGAGGGTTATAATGACAAAAACAAAATGTTATTAATTTATTTTTACATATATTTTCATCTTCATAAATAATAATTTCAAAATTCACCTGCATTCCCTGCAAGGGATATAGGGTAGACCTTATTTCACGAGCTCCCCAGTGGGTAAAACACTCAGTAAATTTTAATCAGTATTATTCTGAGGCTCCAAGTCGATGTTACGGAATCCATTTTAATTAAAATAAGGATCAAATTTTATTCTATCAATATATATGGTCACAATTTTAGGGATTAACAACGAAAAACGATTCGACATTATTCTTTTTTTTCTAAATCATCAAGTTATGGTCACAGTTAGCGGTTTTTAATGGAATAACATAATAATAAAAGAACGAAGCAATAAATTTATACTGATCTGAAAACATTTTTGAAATACGTTTTCATGAGAGGCAATTGATGATAGAAAAGATTGGATGATCTCTCTCTCTCTCTCTCAACGACCCAAAACGGACAAATGTGCGTGTGTGTGTGGGGGGGGGGGGTTACCCCCGCAAACCACGATCTAATATTCGGCAAGTGCTAGGTCCATAAATCCATATGTAGATTAAGAATCTATCAAAAATATTGGCTGACACGATTATTTTTTTAATCAGAATATGACTTATGTCAAACTTCTGTCCTGAATCTACAGGTGATCGCCAGCCGGTGCAGCCATGAGCATGTTTAGAAATGGTGCCCCCTTTATTTATTTATTTCATTTATTTATTTATTTATTTATTTATTTTTTTTTTTTTTTGCTCAATAAATAAAAAACTATGTTATAGATATCGATTGTTTTATTCTTGAAACGGTAATCACATGCGTATACACATGTGCTAGTACAGCTACAGGCAATCACTTTGTCGTGTACAACTTGTGACGTCATTTACTGAGATCCACGAAGAATACAGTCGATCCCGAAAATTTATTGGGTAAATCGCCAAAAATGTCGATTTCCTCTAAAACCAGGAATTTTTTTTCTGTGGTTACAGGATGAAAAATTTCATTTTTAAAGAGCTAATGCTATATACTATTTTCACAGATGTTCTAATATCACTTTAAGAAATCAGATCCACGAGGTTTTTGTTGAGTGTGATGCTTGTAATATCGCGACGCCAAGCCACCAAACTATGTAACGATACGAGCGTGTCTATGTTTATAGAGCAATACGTCAGCGCACCAGCTACTAGCGCAATGTACCTAGTACTTTAAATTGGAGAAATAATTACAACAATGATTACTTGATTGAGTAATAACAAATAAGAAATAGAACGAATCAATCATTAACGTTTGGCCTAATCTGAGCTATGCAATTCTTCAAGCACGGCGCACCTACTATCTACAGTGCTTATCAAGCAATGCTTTATGAGCAATGCTTTGTGAGCGGTGCTCACTCCTAATATTGCACTGAATTCTATTTACCCTTCTTTAGGATATATAATCCTTATTCAGGATATATTATAAATATTTCTTATACAGAAATATATAATCATTATTCAGTTACTTCTAACTTCTCTGGTACGTCTTTCTTCTAGGCCTGTCACATTCAAAACTGAGCTCTGACTATAAGATTCAGCCTTTTATACCCTTAGGTCACGTGACTAGTTTAAGCACACCAAACCTGATTATTATTATTTAATTTTATGAATGTTCATTACATTACCCCTTTTCGTCTAAGAATATGCGTTCTCACATAAGAAACATAAATAAACTTAAAGTGATAAAAAAACTAATGTAAACATACATTTATATTGACAACAAATCAAGATCATATAGGGGAAAATATGATTAGGAAAAATCCTTGTTACATTATACATCAGTCATGTCAACGACAAAATTAAAACTACATATTCTAAGAAGAATCAGTCCTCGTGTGTTTTCTCTAAGAAAAGTTATACGTCTTTCGGTTAAGACATTACTAGTATTAGTTATTAGGTTTGTTACTGACTGTCTACAGAGATTTGTCGACAAATCTCTGTGCACGGTCAGTCACTTCTTTCCAGCTCTGTCACCTGAAAGAAGCATTGTTTTGGCCTTTTATCAATGAGACATAAAATATATTTTTTTGCTATTTCGGATACTAGCCATTTCACCGATAAATATCATCGAAATTAAAGGAGTTTAACATCTTAGCACCATCCCTCCAATGCTATTTTGAACATAGATTTTATTTGGATATGCTACTGAATCGATCCTACAGTAAATTCGGAGCCGCGCGCTCTATGTAATGTAAATGTAAAAATCTACCTTCAAAAAATTAAAGAGGGCGCTACTGAAACTATTTATGGTGGCGCCGCTGAAAGCATCACTGATGAGAATTTAATATTCGAAACACGTGTCTGGTGCATGTAAATTGATTTGGAATTTTCTACAAGACGGTAGAGAGTTGGAACCCTTCGACATTATTAATATAGACACTTATTTCACGTTGCAGTGTAGAACAGTTAAAATCGTTCCCCGTGGCCTGATGTTTGTCAAATGTATTAGTTACTTCTTTCCAGCTCTGTCACCTGAAAGAAGCATTGTTTTGGCCTTTTATCAATGAGACATAAAATATATTTTTTGCTATTTCGGATACTAGCCATTTCACCGATAAATATCATCGAAATTAAAGGAGTTTAACATCTTAGCACCATCCCTCCAATGCTATTTTGAACATAGATTTTATTTGGATATGCTACTGTATCGACCCTACAGGAAATTTGGAGCCGCGTGCTCTATGTAATGTAAATGTAAAAATCTAACTTTAAAAAATTAAAGAGGGCGCTACTGAAACTATTTATGGTGGCGCCGCTGAAAGCATCACTGATGAGAATTTAATATTCGAAACGACGTGTCTGGTGTATGTAAATTGATTTGGAATTTTCTTCAAGAAGGTAAAGAGTTGGAACCCTTCGACATTATTAACAAACCTAATAACTGTTATATTTTGTCGAGCACCAAAATCTTTTTTTTTTTTTTTTTTTGTTACAGAAGATTGGCGTTTCACGACTCCTTTTACATTCGAATTCATTTATACGGCAATAGCGGAATTGCTGACGGTCTATAGAAATTTAGACGGCGAGCACGTGACGTGATTTACCCTGTCTGATTGGTTCGAACAAGTCCGTGGCAAAATAAAATCCCATAAATAGTTTTAATTCACACAAAAAGATAAAGAAAAAAAAAGGAACAAAATATGCTACCTGAATAACAAATAAAACATTATTCAGACATTATTCAGATGTTAAACTTTCTGATCGACAACATTTTTGTGGTGTTTGGAGGAAAGGTCTTCCAGCAAATTGTCGGAATTCCAATGGGTACCAATTGTGCCCCACTCCTTGCCGACATTTTCCTTTACTCGTACGAAGCTGAATTCATTCAATCTTTGGTCTCTGAAGGGAAAAGATACTCAGCTTCTGATTTCAACTTCACTTACAGATACATAGACGATGTGTTGTCCATCAATAATCCAAAATTCGCGGATTACCTAAGCAGTATCTATCCTTCGGAGCTTGAAGTCAAAGAAACTACAGAGACAAATAATTCAGCATCCTATTTGGACATAATGTTGTCCTACGACACTGATGGTCACATGAACACCTCACTCTATGACAAACGTGACGACTTCAATTTCAGCATTACGAACTTTCCTTTTCTGAGTAGCAACATCCCTTCATCGCCTGCTTATGGCGTGTTCATATCTCAGTTGATACGCTATGCCAGAGCAAGTACCAAATATACGGATTTTGTTCTGAGAGCTAGGCGTCTTTCAGATAAGCTTCTCAGTCAGGGATATGTTTGTGACCGACTAACATCGTCACTGAGGAAGTTCTACGGTCGATATGGGGAACTCGTCATACACTATGATGTCCCACTCTCCAGAATGGTGGATGATATTCTGTCATAGACCATTTGAACCATCCAACCAAAGATTGTACTCTATATCTTCCAAACTGGAAGTAACCGGATGTGACAGTTCTACCGAATTGAAGCGACGGGTGTTGCATGCAAGCAGGAGATACTTACTCTTCCTGGGCACCTGGTCTCACTCTCATATCGGGAGTTCGCTTCTTTTCATATGGTGGAGGTTTTTGTTTTTGTTGTCTTTGGTTCCTGTTTTGTCCTGATTTTGTATGCCTTCGGTTTCTGATTTTCTGAATTATCGATTTTGTACTGTAGACAGGGATATAGTCATTATCCATATTTGTCATTCTTTACAGTTTAATAATCAGTCCACTCTTCCTCCAGAGTTCCGTCTTTCTCAGTACGCACAATCCTCCTGCGTTTGTGGTGTCTTTTTGGTGCATCTGTTTGTGACGCAGCATCTTGTCGCACCGTGTCAAATACAAATGGAGGGCAGTTCTGTGACGGGTCATTGAGAGTGAAAGTGTAATCATTTCCAATGATCACGTCTATATGCTCTGGAGCCTTTGAAGAGTTGTCTGAAGCAAGCACTGCTTTTGACTAGTTGTTGTTGTTTTCATCAGATACAACATGAGAGTTTTTGGGAATCGCTTGTTCAGGACAAGTTACTGTCGATGTTAATATAAGCTTTCCCTTTGCTTTGCTTACATGTTTCATCGGTTGACTCGGGACACGTGATAGTGCAACTTGTTTTGAATAGTTTTCCTGACATTGTCGCCATAGCACTTTCTAGAAAGACATAACCTCAGACAGTGCATGTATTTTAGATATTGTATTCATTTTAATGCGTGGATATCGACGGCGGGTGCGGCTGGCCAATAGAGGATGCTTACTCCTCCCGGGCACCTGGTCCTACCTCTAGCTTGCTAGGGGTCCTTCGATGATCAATTTGGTGCTCTAATGGAAGTGCTGTTGATATTGTCGTCAGGATCTTCTTTAACTCAATTACGTCAAGCTTGTAAATAACATATTCTTCTTCGGTCCCGATTGTTCTTTTCTAAGGAGCAAAAACAGGATTTGGATTAGCAGTTGCTCTGCTTCTCCATGCGCTGGCGTCCGCAATAAATAATGTGATCATTCCAAACCAGCCAAGACCCCACATTTTGAATTTGAGTCATCATTGCAGCTGATTATATGTTGTACTAATCGCACACATAATCTTTTAGCCAAGTTGGGACCTTGCGCTTTCGCCCATGAGCTGAAACATTGCTCTGTTCAAGGTCATTATCATAGTCAGTCAGAGCAGTTTCATTGACAGTTGTGGCTCCTCTCTTCCAAAAGTTGGACAGGTTAATCTCTTAATGCTTGTTCTTGCCTTTTACGAATACGGTCTGCATGGATTACTTGCATTTTACCGTTGTGCCCACAATCTACCGCATATGTGAGATCTGACATTTCTTTACCATTTTGTAGGAACAACGCGAAATACTGACAAATTGTGGTGACAACACTATCTTCTTGGTTGGAAAGTAAATGAAGACGGAATCTCTTTCTTTGAATTCTTCCAAGCTTAGTTTCTGGTCATGGCATCTCTTCTGCCAAACCATCTCATTCCCTACATATTGTCGTACAAGCGTATGGCCTTCTTCCATCTTGTCCTGCAGATTCCAAACCCAAGTGTTCCGTTGAGTGCTTATTATTGAACGAGGTATTTCATACTGGATATCTAAGGGTGCTGCTTTTTCCCGTCCCAGCATCAGTTTGTTATGTGTGAATCCAGTAGTTTCATATCTTGCAGACCGGTATGCCATCATAACGTATGAGATGAAAGTATCCCAATCTGTCTGATGTTCGTTGACATACGCACTGAGCATTGCTGTCAGGGTCCTGTTGAATCTCTCTATCATGCCATCACTTTGAGGATGATAGGGTGTAGTTCTAGTCTTCTTGATCCCTAATAACCTACACATCTCGAAGAATAGGGAACTTTCCAATTGTCTGCCCTGATCAGAATGCAGATATGTTGGGACTCCAAACCTAGTAATTATATATTCGACTAAAATCTTGGCTACTGTTGCGGCTTCCATGTTCGACACCGAGAAACTTTCAGTCCAGTTCGTATAGTAGTCACTGACGACAAGGATGTATCGATTCCCACTCTCTGACCTCGGCAGTTCTACGAGAATATCAATTACGATTCTCTCCATTGGAATACCTGCATCTACAATTTGCATTGACGTTCTCTTTTTTCTTTGTGGTCCCTTTCGCTTGGCACATATCTCGCATCCTTTTATATAATTTTTAATATCAGCTTTTAGTCCTGGCCAATAAAGTTTTTGTGAGATTTTCCAATGGATCTTGCGTATTCAAAGATGTACTGATGTTTTATCGTCGTGGTATGACTTGAGCACTGTGCGTCTCTCAGACTTGGAATTATTCCTTGTGATCCGTGTTTTGATTCCCTGTAAAGTATACAATCTTTAATGACTAATGAATCGTATTGAGTCTACAGAGATTTCATGTACGTGTCAATTCCCCTAATCTTATGGAAAGGCGGTCTATTTCCCTTCTGTATCCAACTTTAGGCGATTTGAAGATCTTTGTCTTCTGACTGAAGCTCTAATAATGACTTCTGCTCATGACTTCTACAAGATTCATCTGTTTCTGATGGGCTGGACAATTTATTCAGAGAGGAATGTGAATCTTCTTCAAAGTTTGGCTCGAAACCACATTGTCTGCAAAAAATTCTGCTGAGAGCATCTGCATTGCGATGTTGCTGTCCCGGTCGACGCTCAATGTCCATGTCGTACGTGCTAAGCACTTTTAGCCAACGCGCTAATTGACCCTCCGGGTTTTTAAAACGCAATAGCCACTTCAAGGACCCATGGTCAGTTCGGATTAGAAATTTTCTTCCGTAAAGTTAGTAACGGAATTGGGAGACAAAATAGACAATAGCAGGGAGTTCTCTTCTTGTTAGGCAATATTTCCTTTCCAACTTGCTGAGTACGCGACTTCCATATGCGATAAATCTTTCTTGCCCATCGATTTCTTGCTAAATTACTCCTTCAATCGAATCTAAACTAGCGTCTGTGTCAACTATGAGTGGTTTTGTAAAATCGGGATGAGCGAGGATAGGAACATTCACAAGTTTGACCTTCAAAGTATCAAATGTGGTCTGGCAGTCCTTGCTCCATACGAATGCTCGTTCTTTACCCGTGAGTTTGTAAAGGTTTTTCGCAATCATAGCAGATCCTTTTATGTAACGACAGTAATAGCCACAGAGTCCAAGAAAAGAACGCAGTTCTTTTGCGTTAATTGGTACTGGTCAATTCTTCACTGACGAGACCTTGTCTTGATTTGTTGCAATGCCTTTTTCTGAGACAACATGTCCTAGGTAATGGACTTCTTTGGAAAAGAGTGTGCACTTCTTCGGCTTTCGCTTAAATCCTGCTTTTGCTAGACAGTCTAATACGGTACTTAGGTTTTCAAGCATTTCATCAAATGATCTGCCGTACACAATCACATTATCAAGATACACTAAGCAGATCTCCCACTGTTTATCCGCTAATACAGTCTCCATTGAGCGCTGTAAAGTTGCTGGAGCTGAACATAAGCCGAATGGTATTTTGCGAAATTGAAGTAAACCCTTTATTGTAGTGCGGACAGTCTTTTCACGATATTTAAGCTTCCTAACTCATTCTTCAGTGATTCTATCATCATTGATTGCATTATGTGTCGGTGCACCTGTCTGTACATCTGCTTGCGAGTCTATTGTCCTGTACTGACCATAATTCTCTTTCATTTTCTGTTCTGTCCGATAGTAACTTTCTAACTCAACTGCAAGTTGCACGGTGCTGTTGAGGTTAATCGGACGAGACTGTTTGATTTTGATGCGTATTTCCCGATCTTTGAGTTAATCAATAAATTGGTCCTTTGCTAAGGTTTCTCTCACGTCTGCTAGTGCCGTCGGATACGCCTGGTTGACAAGTCTTCTTATTGCTTGTCCACGTTCTGGCAATGACTCTGTCGCCTTCTGGTATCTCTCACGTAATTGTACGCGACAAAGATCCGTCTGATTCGGAAGAGCAAAGCATTCCTCCGAAGCATTGATCAAGAGGTCGTAATGCTTCCCGATGTCTTCTAGTAAATCACCTAGCACATCATGTGCTTGACCCCGTTGCCAAACAGCCAGAAATAATATCTTTTCTTCTATTGACCATGCATTTATTTTTGCGCATGCATCAAAATGCGATTTATAATCCTTCCAGGAACTGGTTCCATCGCATGTTGCCGGCTTGATATCTATCTTGCGATTAGGTGGCTGACCCGTTGCCTCTTGCTAATGATGGTGATTGCAATGTGCATTGGTCGGGCAAAATGCGCCTGCTTTGTGTTACATTAATATCTGGAGCAATTGTCAATATTGAAATATATGTTCTATATTACAAATTGTATTGTACTAGACACGTGTTTCGGATATTGAATCCTCGTCAGTAGTAATTAATGTCAAACAATTTGAATAAAGCCAAAGTGAATTATCCTAGCGCCATTTACAATATAAACTTTCAATTTCCTTTGCCAAAAATGAGCGACTCCAAATTTTATGTAGGGTGTATTCAGAAGCGTAATTAAGTGAAAAATATGGCCCAAAAATCGTTGGAGGGTAGGCGCAAGGAGCTTAATTCTTAACATGACCGAACAAATTATGCCGAAACCCAATTAAGGACAGAGCAATGCAATGAGGGATATAGTTTTAGAAATTTAGATCTAATTTGATGACAAAAAATTGAGAATATATTTCAATGCAGTGCGTAAACACTAAAACTAGGCGAGCGATATCCTCGGGGACTTGCAGTCCACCAGCAGCGATACCAACCTAGTGGTTGAAATTATCAATATTAGAATATGCTGAAGCTTCCATCGCCACTTTGAGCTGTTTGATCAGCAATTCTTATTTATGGACGATCCCCTCTCATCAACCGGATGAAGATATATGAGCCTTGTTTTGAGCACTTCCTATACCAGAGTCTCTATCAGCACGGGTTCTTTGTAATTTTGGCGTTGATTCCTGCATAGCGCTGCTGATCATCGTTCTCTGATTAATATCCTCTAACTGATCCTCCATCCTGCTTATTTCAGCATTCAGATCCACGAGGCTTTTGTTGAGTGACATGCTTGTAATCTCCCGACGCAAGCCACCATATTATGTAACGGTCCGAGCGTGTCTATCTTTATAGAGAAATGCGTCAGCGCACTAGCTACTTGCGCAACGCACCTAACAATTTAAATCAGTAATTTAAATTAGTTTGATTTAATAATAACAAATACGAAATAGAACGAATCAATAATTAACATTTGGCCTAATCTATGTAGTTCTTCAAGCACGGCGCACCTACTATCTGCAGTGTTTATCAAGCAATGCTTTATGAGCAATTAATGCTTTGTGAGCGGTGCATACTCCAAATCTTGCACTTCTTCAGGATATATAATCCTTATTCAAGATATAATATAAATATTTCTTGTACAGAAATATATACTCTGGTAGTACTTTCTTCTAGGCCTGTCACATCCAAAAGTGAGCACCGACTGTAAGATTCAGCCTTTTATACCCTTATGTCACTTTGACTAGTTTAAGCACACCAAAACCCGATTATTTTTATTTCTTTTTACTGTTCATCACATTAGAATACCTCCATAATGGTCTTCTCAACCCACCGTTCAAAACCACTCAAGTTTCCCTATTTCAGCTTTTCCACACTGAACCAGAATGATTCACTCTAAAAACCAGTGAGCGGATCCTTTGCAAGAGGGCCTGAATATTTTTTTCGACAGAAAGTCGAGCTGCAATTTTTTTTCAAAGTTTAACCACCCCAATAGAGATAAACTGGAAGCGTTTAATTTTGCCTCCAATTTGCCGTGCGTTTGTGTGGTTGACTATATGTGATGTCTGCTCTTTGTTACAGCTTTGTGTGTGTTCCACCATGAATCACTGCAACAAGGTCTTGTTTTATATCAATATCCTTTTACTTATATCTAAAATTGGCCCATCTACACATCCTCGTCAAGTGCAGACCTAGAAGGGGTTAGGGAGTCAATCAGGATATCCTCGAATTTGCCAACAAATGCTCAGATTTATCACGTTTTTACATATATTTTTATTCCAAAGGCATAGGTGATAATTCCCTTTTATATTACTTGTAAAAAGACCTTTCCGTGGATACCAAATGTTTTAACCTTGTGACAATTTACCTTGTAGTTTGACCTACATTTGAAAAACGAATAGACCTAAGGGCTCTCAATTATTTCATGTGTGTTCTTTGAGAAAAGACCTTTCCATGGATACCAAAATTGTTTACCTTGACTTTGGAGTTAAAATAACCTACTTTTGAAAAACTTTAACCTTGTCTATAATTTTTGAATGGTAATTAAGTGATAGGGCTATCATATTTCACAAGTGACCAAGTTAGCTCGACCTTCCAATAAGTACTGATTTTTTTCCCTCTTACTTTAAATTCAGACTTTGACCTACATAAAAGAAAACATTGTTTTACTGACAAAGATGCTGATTGGAGCATTCAAGTTTAACAAACACAACTTTTTTATTTGAAAAATAAATGTAATTTGTATAAAAATTCTTCTGAGGAATTATTTCAATATAAACTATCACATATTTATTATATTTTTTCTCATTTCTTTATTTTCAGTTTCGTGTTTACTTGTAACAAGATTTTGCAAAATCTCAAGGACATTTGAATATAATTGTTTTGTTTACATATTAACTAGTGTTATGTTATTTACAATGATATATGAATAATATATGATTTTCTAGATGTTAATTAACAAATAAATTTACAACTACCAAATTATTAAAATCTATCACAATTTGCTTAAAGCAAAGAAAATAAAATAATTGCACTAGATAACACATACATACTGACATTAATATTTCTTACAAAACAGTCAATCAAGCATATTAAGTAAGTTTGTACAAATATGAAGAAGCTTGAATTAAAAATGCACATGATATAAAATGACAAGAGATTCTAAACATTAATATTTTTAATTAAGATATTTAAAAGGTTTATCCCTCCCTTTTAAAGAATGTGTCATAATATAAGACAAATACAGCATTCAAATGATGTACATAACTGCAAAAAGGAATAATTAAGGTTTGAATTTTAATCATTTGCATTTAAAACACAATCTTAGAAAATTCACCAATATTGCAATTTGTATTTCATTCATTTTTTAAAGTTTAAATGAGAAAAAACGCACATTGTATCAACAGCAGTATTCTGATACACATTTCATATTTTGTCTCTGCAATAGCAAATAATTGAAATTAATAAGCATATAGGAACATATCAGTATGATGTACAATATGTATTTTGTTGGTTTTTTTTTTTTTTGTAAATTTCAAAAATCTTTATGAAGCCTATTAACTTTTTTGTCTATTTTACAAATCAAAAAAATCTATAAGAGTGCACATATATTATCTGAACAGAGTGTAGCACTTCAAATATATCACAAATATACACATGTACAGAATGGACAGAGAATAAATCTGCCATGATAAGTACAGCATCCAATACATGGAAAAATTTATACACATCAAATAAAAATTCTAATCATACTTTTAAGCATAAAAAGTTAAAATTCATTTTGACTGTGCAAAGTCATGTCCTTTTTTCATATAAAATTTAAGAGAAATGTAAATATAAAACTTAATGAACCTCTTCATTTTACAAAATTGGTTTAAATCGATAATTCTATGGAATAAATTGAGAGAAAATATTGTTTACTGCATAATCATATGCATTACATCACACAATAATAACTGAGAAAAAAAAAAGGAGTGAAAAGACTATTTTTTGTGACAATCAATTCAATTGTAATAATAAAAAAATGCAGGTACTTATTAACTGATTTAAAAATCTAAAGTGCTTTAAGAAAGTATTTGTGGACTTCTACAAGAAATTACGTTTTAAACAAATTATAATTTAAAATCAACATCTAAGGACATTTATTATAGCATATAAAAAATATAAGCAAAACGTACAGATTAATTGTGCACACAGCCCATGATACAAAAATTTACTCATGAAATTAAGTAAACTTTAAATAAAAGTGAAGGAAACAGAAAATGCTGAAACATAATTCAAGACAATATTGTGACAATTTAAATATAGGTATTTACAAATGAATCTGAGATCAGAGACATGATTGGTTGGCATAATAATTTAAAATATGTGAAGGTGTGTTTTAAAATGTACATAATAGCAAATGGACAAATAATTCATTAAGATAGAAAGTGCCTATAAACAAATTACAGTCAAACCTGTCTCAGTGACCACCTCTATATCTAATATAAACAAATTACAGTCAAACCTGTCTTAGTGACCAGCTCTATATTTAATATAAACAAATTACAGTCAAACCTGTCTCAGTGACCAAATCTATATTTAATATAAACAAATTACAGTCAAACCTGTCTCAGTGACCACCTCTATATTTAATATAAAGAAATTACAGTCAAACCTGTCTCAGTGACCAAATCTATATTTAATATAAACAAATTACAGTCAAACCTGTCTCAGTGACCACATCTATATCTAATGTAAAGAAATTACAGTCAAGCCTGTCTCAGTGTCCAACTCTATATTTAATATAAAGAAATTACAGTCAAACCTGTCTTAGTGACCAACTCTATATCTAATGTAAAGAAATTACAGTCAAACCTGTCTCAGTGACCACCTCTATATTTAATATAAAGAAATTACAGTCAAACCTGTCTTAGTGACCAACTCTATATCTAATGTAAAGAAATTACAGTCAAGCCTGTCTCAGTGACCATCTCTATATTTAATATAAAGAAATTACAGTCAAACCTGTCTCAGTGACCACCTCTATATCTAATATAAACAAATTACAGTCAAACCTGTCTCAGTGACCACCTCTATATTTAATATAAAGAAATTACAGTCAAACCTGTCTCAGTGACCAACTCTATATCTAATGTAAAGAAATTACAGTCAAGCCTGTCACAGTGTCCACCTCTATATTTAATATAAAGAAATTACAGTCAAACCTGTCTTAGTGACCACCTCTATATTTAATATAAAGAAATTACAGTCAAGCCTGTCTCAGTGTCCACCTCTATATTTAATATAAAGAAATTACAGTCAAACCTGTCTCAGTGACCCAACTATATTTAATATAAAGAAATTACAGTCAAACCTGTCTCAGTGACCACCGCTATATTTAAGACTCCCTGCCCTAAATGACCATGTTTTTCTCAATGTTGTTATTTTCAGATAATGAACCTGTATATATATATATATTACTGACAGCATGTTATATATATGTTAATATTTCTGCTTCCCAGGTTGAGGTCATATAGGACAGGTTTGACTGTATAATGATCAGATTCATTCTCCCTTGTAAATCTATATTCAATATTGTTATATGTTTAATAAAAACATGGAACCTTAATAGTAAAATAAATTTTAAATTGGATTTGACCCTGTTATCAATAACATGTATTATAATGAATCCAATTTGATGATTTTCTGTCAGTTTTAGCTCCTCCTTTCAATGCACTACAATATGACTTAGTATGAACTTTGAGACACTTTTATAATGCAACTTGGATTTCTTTCTTTTTCAACATTCTCAACTGCTAAATGAACAATGAATTATATGTATGAAGTACAGCTATAGATGAATTTCATAATGAATTGAATGTATATTGTATTAGATATGAATTGATGGCTGATTGATAGTACGATCAAAATATACCTTAAATGTACATCTAAAAGAATGTTGTAGTTAAGGGAATGTCATACTACTAACTTATGCCAACTTCATATATATATATATATATATATATATCAATTCATTGAAAAGGTACAAGTGTATACATATCACAGGGTAGAATGACCTACAAAACATTAGAATTTTAATTATTACTGTACTCCTTTGTAAGTCAGTAATCTGGATTTTTCATTGAATTATTGGAAATGTTTCAATTTATATAAAAAAAAAATTGCAATTTGTATATTTCATGCATGATTGTAAAAATTAACATAAATTTTCTTATCATTAATATGTTAGTTAAGTACAGTATGTATTTGCATGATAGTTCAATTTCAAAGATACTGAGCCAAATTAAACAATTAAACATGTTCATGTTGATTAAAACATACCCACATCTTGACCTTATTAGCTATATATCTAATTTAGACATTCATTTTGTGAATTTGATGTATCATCATTTCATCTACAAACCATTATGCACCCTAAAAAGCATTGTAAAATATCTAACTAAATTGGACCCTTTGAGGGACAGTAAACTAAATGCTCATAAAGCAAGCCATTAAATTAGCATTTGAATTTAAGTTGTGTTTAATATAAGTTCTAATTAAATCAATTCAGGTCAAGTACTGTAAAACTCTTTCTTAAATCTAAAATACTACACAAGTTCACATATGATGCATACATCCTGAATCTCTACAGTTTAAAGCACTAAAATCATGATTATTTAAACATGCATAAAACAACAACAAAAAATATAGTAAACGGCAGTTGGAAGAGATCAAATAGTTTAAAATTCAAACATTCAGCACCGATTTGTGAAAAGCACAATAGCTTGACCTAAACTCTAAGTTCAGTTAGAGTTCCAAGCAAATGGAATAGAAAATATAATTAATTTGAGAAAGATGGTTCTGGTAATGACTGCAATCTATCAAATGTATTGAATAATCTTTAACAATTTATCAGTGTAGAACGATTTCTATGGTGATATTCTTCTGATTTTAGGGACTATATTCTAATGTGTTCCTATGTTATGCCAAATGTATGATGAATATCAAACTTGTCAGATGAAGCTGCCTTAAATCATATCAAATTAGAAATATTGCAAATTCTACAGGTGAAAATTTCTTTGTGACTTTCTCTAAATTTAATTAAAAAAACAATGTTTTAACTATCAAGGTACTATAAAATAGAGGCTTTCATGAGGTTTTCTCTGAGAATGGAGTCCATGACCACTTGGAAGACCACTTGTATATTACTTGTATCTGTTGCCGTGGTGAAGTGGGGATATACTACTTTGGAGGGAATGGTACAACGTTTGAGGAACTCTCCCTGTATATAATGAGCAGCACTATCTACATCCTTGGCTTTACCTTAAAGTGATGAAATTAAATCATCAAAACATTATTCATTGAAATATAATGCAGAAAATAAACATTACAACATATTAGGATTAACCCTAACCATATAGGTACATATAGTAATTATATATCCAAGCATGGGTTGACTGAATTGTCATGGTATGTTACAGCAAATAAATGCAAAAATATAAAGATACTATTTTCCTTCATTATTATCATTTTAAAGAGGAATGTCAAAGAAAACATGAAAATTTACCCTTGTAATCTGGGAAGAATGTCTTGAGATGCCTTCCAGAGTACCTGATCTTATCTTTGAATAAGTCTAACTTATTCAAAAATAATATCTGAAATCAGACATATTGAAGATATACTACATATTCACAGTTATTATAATATGTGTATTGTTTTTTTTTTTTAATGCATGCTGATAACAGACATTTTTATCCATTTGAATCACTAAAAATAAATGTAAATATATTTATGCATCCTGAGAAATCTGTCATTTTTATAACAAAATATTTTCTACTGATTGATCTATAAAAGGACCAAAAATACCATATCATATGCATGGTTCATACATTACAATTTGACATTTACCTTCGATCTTTTACTTTTACTTTTAAATACATATGTAATGACATATTTGATCTTGCTTTGTATTTCAACAATCTCGAAAAATTGATACTTCATTGCCAATTATATATATATTGACAAAGTAGCCATTTATGCAAATAATGATACAATAAAAATAATGATTCATACTATAGATCATCACATTATTAAGTATACATAGTTATCCTTTTTTCTGCTTTTAATAAACAATGTTTTGAAAAGACTGTGATTACTTACAAAACAAGCTTCTCTGAAGAACCTATTGTTTACAATGGACTTGAACAAATTAAGAGATTCCTCCAATCGATTCTGTAAATAAGTGTTAATCAAATTTTTTATTAAGACTTTTCCAATTTTTAATTTTCCTTATTACAATATTTATGACTCACATATGCTTTATGAAAAACTAATGAAAAAAATATGAATCATGTGATAATATTGGTTTAATTTTTATGTATTTCATTCAAAATTGCATTTTCTTATGAGCATTCAATCATAATTCCTTAAAAGGAAATAAAGAAAGAAAAACCAAAAGTAAAGTTACCACATCCGGGTCCTCGTATAAGCACATATCATAAGCACTAAGGGCTGCAACAAAGAGAACAGCTCGCACATCGTCAAAGCACTGAATCCACTTCCTCCGCTCTGACCTTTGACCTCCCACATCGAAAAGTCTGAAATGATTACGTACATACGGTATTATAAAGGTAAATCTGAGCTTTATATTACTAGAAAGTATCATTCACTTGGATTACTTAGGTATAATATACTCTGCGACCTTGACCTAGCTTACAATTACGACTTCATGATTCTTGCGTCCAGGGCCATATCTTTGTATACTTTTCCAAATTCTGTTCTACACTTAATGTCTTGAATAAATATTGTTTAAACCAAAGCAGTCCATGGAATCGGAAAATCTCGCTGGTGAGAAGAATTACATATTAACGAGAATGAGGGTTTGCTGAAGGGGCGAGCAAGTACAACCTCCTACTAATACTTCTAATCACAATGAAGATATTTACTCTCAATAATGCAAATGCTGAACTTTATCAGTCGACTTAGGATTAAAAATACACACACTACACACAAAAACAAAATGGGCAAAGACTCTAGATCTGTACCCTCTCACTACGAACAACAACATTAAGAAAGGATAACACATAAGAAGTATAACAAGTCTTCTCACCTACCAATTATGCCCAATACTAAAGTTTTTCAAAAGTAGGTCAAAGTAGAATGTCAAAGTCACTGGGTCATAACTCTTGGTACAATCAAAAAGGTGTTGTCATGACGGATACACACAAAAAATACGAGAGTCTGAGAGTCCTATCACCTACCATTAAAAAGTTATGTCCAATGTTACTTTTTTTTTCAAAAGTTTGCCACAAGAATTACATCGGCCATTCAAAAATATATGCTCAACACTTAAGTTTTTCAAAAGTAGGTCAAAGTCAAAGGTCAAGGTCACCAAGCGAAAAAAATATGGGTATGTGCAGAATGGTTAATGCATGTGTGAAATATAAACTTCCTATCGCTTACAACTGTGACAGACAAACAGACATTTACAAAGTGATCCCTAAGTGTCGCTGTTTCTTTGCAGGGACACGAAATCATTGCAAACTCCAAGAGCATTCTTTAAGTTATATAAAGACATGAACCTATCTAGAAATAAGCTATACTTTCAAATTTTATTGACAGGTCCGTTGTATTTAATTGTTAGTCAAACACAACAAACAAGTTTGGTTGCACTGTTTTAGACTAAAAAAAAAACAGAGGATCGAGCGTCTCCTTTGCACAGCAGACATTTTCTAGATCACATATCATTAATATGAAGCATGTTCTAAATAACCATATATGATATATTAATTTAGTTAAACAGGTCATAGTCTTTTACTGACAGAATCTATCTAGAAACACGTCTCCAACACACCACTGGTACTTTCCTAATAATGACAGTATCTATCTTAAAGCACGTCTCCAGTACACCACTTGTCCTTACCTTATAATGACAGAATCTATCTTAAAGCACGTGTCCAGTACACCAATGGTCCTTACCTAATAATGACAGAATCTATCTTAAAGCACGTGTCCAGTACACCAATGGTCCTTACCTAATAATGACAGAATCTATCTTAAAGCACGTCTCCAGTACATCACTGGTCCTTACAGTATAATGACAGAATCTATGTTAAAGCACGTCTGGTCCTTACCTAAGAATGACAGAATCTATCTTAAAGCACATCTCCAGTACACCACTGGTACTTTCCTAATTATGACAGTATCTTAAAGTACGTCTCCAGCACATCACTGGTCCTTACAGTATAATGACAGAATCTATCTTAAAGCACGTCTCCAGCACATCACTGGTCCTTACAGTATAATGACAGAATATATGTTAAAGCACGTCTGGTCCTTACCTAAGAATGACAGAATCTATCTTAAAGCACATCTCCAGTACACCACTGGTACTTTCCTAATAATGACAGAATCTATCTTAAAGCACATCTCCAGTACACCACTGGTACTTTCCTAATAATGACAGTATCTTAAAGTACGTCTCCAGCACATCGCGTGTCCTTACCTAATAATGACAGTATCTATCTTAAAGCACGTCTCCAGAACACCACTGACCCTTATCTAACAATGACAGTATCTATCTTAAAGCACGTGTCCAGTACACCAATGGTCCTTACCTAGTAATGACAGTATTTATCTTAAAGCACGTCTCCAGTACACCACTGGTCCTTACCTAATAATGACAGTATCTATCTTAAAGCACGTCTCCAGCACACCAATGGTCCTTACCTAATAATGACAGTATCTATCTTAAAGCACGTCTCCAGTACACCAATGGTCCTTACCTAATAATGACAGTATCTATCTTAAAGCACGTCTCCAGTACAGCACTGGTACTTTCCTAATAATGACAGTATCTATCTTAAAGCACGTGTCCAGTACACCACTGGTCCTTACCTAATAATGACAGAATCTATCTTAAAGCACGTCTCCACTACACCACTGGTCCTTACCTAATAATGACAGAATCTATCTTAAAGCACGTCTCCACTACACCACTGGTCCTTACCTAATAATGACAGTATTTATCTTAAAGCACGTCTCCAGTACACCAATGGTCCTTACCTAATAATGACAGTATCTATCTTAAAGCACGTCTCCAGTACACCACTTGTCCTTACTCTCACCCGTAGCACGTCCTTTGGATTTGGCACAAATTTGGTATCACAAATTCTGTCCATGTTTTCAAAATAACTGAAAGAAAAAATTTAACAATTCGTGTTTAATCCCGTCACGTGTAATTCGCAATCTCATGATTTCATAAAAAAAAACAAGGTGTTTGCGAAGTCCAAATAGCCTGCATAAATGCACATGCAGAAGTGGTTATTCATTTATTTTTTTTCAATGTCCATCTTAACACTGGGGGTCTAAATGATATATGAAAGGCATCTAGCTGACTCTTCTCTCTTGAAAATCCTTTCACATTTCTAAATATATAAATACATACTATATGGCGGAGTCATTGAGCTCGTATTCGTATCCCCTGGCCACGGCGTTCCTGACACCTCGGTCTTGCCACAAACTCTTTAGGGAGGTGTACAGATGTGGGAGCATGGACTTGTTACTGTCACAAAATCTAGAGCAGGTCAGAACCGTCTCCGCGTGGTGCTGCAGCAAATAACAAAAAAATATAGAAAGCTCCAGACATGAATGCTGACTTTCATAAAGAAACAAATTCTTAGAAACATTCCAGAATTCACAACTTTAAATCGTCATTTCAAAACTTCATTTTTTTTAATAAGAATTGAAACTATAGGAAGTAGTACCCTGTTTTTAGGATTTTCCAGATTGATTCTGAGCAGTCCCATCCCAGTAAGAACATATCTCATGGATCCCAGTAAGTTATCAAGTACGGCTGGCTGGAACGAAAAGCAAGATATTACTATAATATTCACGTATTGATATAACATTTTTACTTTAAAAGTAGCAAAAAGAACATTTCCTGCCAGGTTGGCGATGCTGTATTGAATATGATATTTGATATCTTATCCAAAAACCTAAAATATCAATTTTTTGATTTCTGACATTTATTTGGAAGCTTACGACTTTAGTCAAAAATACGAAGTTCTAAAAGTTGTACATTTTTTATATTTTACTCAAAAATCTAAACTTCTAAAAATGATACTTTGAGTTTTTGTTTAAATATCAAATATCTTCAATTCTAAAAGATTTTAAATTTTTGAATCGTTAAATTTAAAACAGACTGCTTAATATTTAAGCTGTATACAAAATCTGCAAAATTCAAAACGGGTTTTGAATATTTGAAAATATAGTTTTTACTCTAAAATCTAAAACTGCAAATGTTAACAACATTTTAGATATTTGAAATTTTAGTCAAAAATCTAAACTTCCAAAAACTCAAAACTTATATTTTATAATAAATAACAATAAACACTCATTTTCCACATTTTTTTTAATTTGAGAAGATAGAGTGTTTATTGTTGTTTATTATGTAAACATCCCTCCTGTTACTTCATTGCTTGATATTCTGTTTTGGTTGAAATATCAAATATCAAACATTCCAGAACTTTGAGGAATACATGGACCTCCTTCCCTACTAAATTTTATCACGCTGAGGGCCCTCCCTCCCCCCCCCCCCCTCACCGCCCCCTATCTGGATTTGTGCATGTTAATGAATATAAGTAACATCTGTGTATGTTTAAAATATACAACGTAGGTATGATTTCATGGAGAACAATGCACCCATCCAAGGTGTGTAAAGTCTTAACGTTTCCTTGTGGTCACATGTGTGTTTCTCTCCCATCTGTTACCACATACATCAGGAAGATTATTATATGATGACCTTTTTATACGTGAAATCTATAGAAATGTGTATTGAACATGAAATCTATAGAAATGTGTATTGAACATGAAATCTATAGAAATGTGTATTGAACATGAAATCTATAGAAGTGTGTATTTAAGATCATTACATACTTTCACATACAGAGCGCGTAAAGCTACTTAATCAAGTATAGGTACGTAACCCCCCCCCCCTTCAATACCTCATTCTTTTTACATCTCTTGGACACTCATCTCCGACCGTATGTACATTTTAGCTTTTTACTAAATTTCAGTTCTGAATCATTTAAATTGAGCACATGACTATACAACCAAAATCACCATCGTTACCCGAAATTCATTCAAAGAGGAAAGAAGTTAACATTTCTATTACCAAATAGAATCTTGTATTTAAATGTGAATTTGTTTGACTCCGACCAAGACTGTCAAGTAACTGTGTGAGTACTACGTGAATACCATATCTATATACACTGACTAGGAGACGATACCATAAAATACTAACAGGCATGCTTAGTACTGTGTATCTATCACACGACAGTCTCCCCTCTGGCAGTACTTAAATCTATCTGTCAACTACGTACGACCTGAATGTCAGTTTTATAGGTGCTGAAGTGGTCATTTTTACAGACATTGTGGTAACTTATAATGGTCAAATAAGAAAGAGTTTATCTAAAGTAAATAAACGACAATAAAAACCTATGTTATAGGATAGATGGATATGTAGTATACATGATAAGTTGGTTCACAAGGATCGAGTATAGTCCTCTTCACAATAATCTGCCTATGACTGTTTACAAACAGCACGATTACGTCTCCCGCAAAAGAAAAGCTCGGAACAATCAAATTCTAAAAACAGTCTATTGTTGTTTCCTCGGAAATAAGATCCAGATTCATGTGTCTCTATGGTAATTATGAAATCAATGAAAGAGAGGAGAGGATCTTCAACAGAACTCGGTTGCAGCACCTACAGCAAAACACCCAAAATGTGAAAACAAAGAGTGGACAAACACAACAATAGACACCAAAGGGACAAGGAAGAGCAAACACAGAGTGGACGAGTAGAACACGAGACACCAAAGGGACAAGGAGGACCAAACACAGAGTGGACAAACACAACAAGAGACACCAAAGGGACAAGGAGGACCAAACACAGAGTGGACAAACACAACAAGAGCCAACAAAGGAACAAGGAGGACCAAACACAGGGTGGACAAACACAACAAGAGCCAACAAAGGGACAAGGAAGACCAAACATAGAGTGGACAAACACAATTAGAGACACCAAAGGGACAAGGAAGACCAAACACAGAGTGGACAAGTACAACAAGAGACAACAAAGGGACAAGGAGGACCAAACGCAGAGTGGACAAACACAACAAGAGACACCAAAGAGACATGGGAGACCAAACGCAGAGTGGACAAACACAACAAGAGACACCAAAGGGACATGGGAGACCAAATACCAAAAGACGACATCAAAACACGAAACACAGAAGACTTCACATATAAACCAACAAGACCAATGGGTAACCGGTGCCAGCTTAGGACAGTCATCTTCCACGTTAGTAGCAAAAGGTGTAGTTATCCAGATTACGTGTTAATACCCCTCCTACTTGTCCGGTTAATTTATGGAAATGATATAAAACAAACAATACTTTCAAATTGATGAGCCCGATTGATATTGCCATTGTCGACTTTGTAGGCGTCTTTCAAGACCGGATTATACGTACATAACTTTCCCATTCTGATGTCTCGATTCTTATATACTAAACTCTGACAATTCTATGAAAGGACCCGATAAAATAAAACATAATAAAGAAATGGAGGTCAAAAGCATAATTTAGCTAGTTTTCAGGGTTAATCTAATTAACATTACTGAGGACAACACGAACAGATGGTCAGTTCTCTATTGCACTGAAAAAAATATGATACCGAGTCCCGACTGATAGTTACGTAGTCTTCATTCATAATGTCTTTACAGTAATTTTTTATTAAATCGGTGAATGTGCCAGCTATGGATATGCAAATAAGTGTACATCTGTCAGGAAAGAGGAGGGGGTATTCTATTTTATCAATTCGATATATTCGCATTGACAAAGTTAAATATATATGGTGATAACAGGTTCTAACCTCGTCAGAAATCACACATTATACACACTTTACTGACGATTATGAGATATATATCACTGACAAATCTAGTGTTGATCTGTCCAAAAAGGTCAACTCGTTTGTTTGACAGGCTTACAAACCAAACACTCGACAAGGCTGTTCTCTAAGTGTCAAGGAGGATATGTCGTACAACTAACCTTCTTTTTACACTTGTTACTTAAAGGTTATTACTCATTTCTATTTCGTTCATTTTCATCGAATCAATTTCAAGCTGATTTGGTTTTTATTCTTATTATGTCCCCGGAATCAAAAATTAGGAGGCATATAGTTTTCGGCCAGTCCGTCTGTTTTTCTGTTTACTAGTAAAAACTAAGCAAAAACTTTCATATTTCACATTATTCATTTCCATTGATACCAACACACCAACATTTTTTACCTCTAGGCTCTTGACCTCGACCTTGAACTCTCTCCTTTGGAGTTTGGCCTACTTTTGTTTTAAAATAGAAAATGTAGTTAATACTGACACAGATGGCAACGGGGGCATTCGTGTTTCACAAACACATTTTTCTTTTATTTTTCGATAAGTACAAATAAAAGGTTAAGAACGTTTCCTTACAAATCTCCGCTGAGTGTTGAATTACAATTTAGATGTACCTTCCCTGCAAGTCTGGTTTAAGTACGACATACAATAACCTAACTACATACACGACAGAAAGACAGACCGACGCCGCATGAGACAAAACAACAACCCGGCGAGGAAAAGCAATACCTCGATTTATCGAAAATGCTTGTACCGGGAAACTGGATCACGTGCGTCCAATCCTCAAAGACCCCCAACATTCATGTCGTCAGCATCAACCAATCATACCTTGAATGACTGGAGCTCGTCCAAAGAGAATCCGTCATTATGAATGATCTTCATCTGTTTGACCAGAGTACTCTTTCCTCCCTCTGCAGCACCTAGAAAGGAACAAAATAAAGTTTAACATAAATTATAGACATTTTATAGTATTCCTAACTTGTACAACAAACTAAATAATAAATGTGATCAGAGTCAGACGTAAGTTTTCTCCATTCTATAGCATAACGACTTGTTGGTCACTTATCTACATGTATTTTATTTTAAAAAGAGATATGAAATATAATCCGCTAAATGGATTATTTACGAAAAAGGAAAATGAACGATTACATTTCTATCTCGAATGTCTCAATGATGATTTTATAGAGGCGTCGTGGATGAATCGCTATGTTCACTGAAATAAAACAAAGTCGGTACATTCCAAAATTTAATTGAAAATTGCAATTGTTATCTTCATATTTCTGTGATATGATCCATATTGTAAAGAACGAGTTTTGCTTGTGTTTATTTTTTCTTGAAGTGGGGTAGTTTCTAGCTATTGATTGTCATCAGTGATCCTGAACGAAAATATACTGGTGACAGCCAAAACACATTTACGGGACTGCGAAAGACAGAAGACATGCCAAAATCTATTTCTTGTGTTAACTTTGGCCTGGTGCTGTGTTATTGTCTACCTCTGTTTGTCCTTCATGTTTCTATGGTGCTGTAATATTGTCTACGTCTGTTTGTCCTTCGTGTTTCTATGGTGCTGTGTTATTGTCTCCGTCTGTTTGTCCTTCGTGTTTCTATAGTGCTGTGTTATTGTCTCCGTCTGTTTGCCCTTCGTGTTTCTATGGTGCTGTGTTATTGCCTCCGTCTGCTTGTCCTTCGTGTTTCTATGGTGCTGTGTTATTGTCCCCGTCTGTTTGTCCTTCGTGTTTCTATAGTGCTGTGTTATTGTCTCCGTCTGTTTGTCCTTCGTGTTTCTATAGTGCTGTGTTATTGTCTCCGTCTGTTTGTCCTTCGTGTTTCTATGGTGCTGTGTTATTGTCCCCGTCTGTTTGTCCTTCGTGTTTCTATAGTGCTGTGTTATTGTCTCCGTCTGTTTGTCCTTCGTGTTTCTATAGTGCTGTGTTATTGCCTCCGTCTGTTTGTCCTTCGTGTTTCTATAGTGCTCTTCGTGTTTCTATGGTGCTGTGTTATTGCCTCCGTCTGCTTGTCCTTCGTGTTTCTATGGTGCTGTGTTATTGTATCCGTCTGCTTGCCCTTCGTGTTTCTATGGTGCTGTGTTATTGTCTCCGTCTGTTTGTCCTTCGTGTTTCTATATGGTGCTGTGTTATTGTCCCCGTCTGTTTGTCCTACATGTTTCTATGGTGCTGTGTTATTGCCTCCGTCTGTTTGTCCTTCGTGTTTCTATATGGTGCTGTGTTATTGTCCCCGTCCGTTTGTCCTTCGTGTTTCTATGGTGCTGTTTTATTGTATCCGTCTATTTGTCTTTCGTGTTTCTATGGTACTGTGTTATTGTCTCCGTCTGTTTGTCCTTCGTGTTTCTATGGTGCTGTGTTATTGTCTTCGTCTGTTTGTCCTTCGTGTTTCTATGGTGCTATGTTATTGCCTCCGTCTGTTTGTCCTTCGTGTTTCTATGGTGCTGTGTCATTGTCTCTGTCTGTTTGTTCTTCGTGTTTCTATGGTACCGTGTTATTGTCTCCGTCTGTTTGTCCTTCGTGTTTCTATGGTGCAGTGTTATTGTCTCCGTCTGTTTGTCCTTCGTGTTTCTATGGTGGTGTGCTATTGTCTCCGTATGTCTGTCCTTCGTGTTTCTATGGTGCTGTGTTATTGCCTCCGTCTGTTTGTCCTTCGTGTTTCTAGGGTGCTGTGTTATTGTATCCGTCTGTTTGTCCTTCGTGTTTCCATATGGTGCTGTTATTGTCTCCGTCTGTTTGTCCTTCGTGTTTCCATGGAGCTGTATCATCGTTTCCGTCTGTTTGTCCTTCGTGTTTCTATGGTACTGTGTTATTGTCTCCGTCTGTTTGTCCTTCGTGTTTCTATGATGCTGTGTTATAGTCTCCGTCTGTTTGTCCACTTTTTCCTTCTTCGTTTCAAAACGTTCCTCTGTTTTCACTACTTGGATCGTTCTGTTATATATACATATAGATATTGTATACCTATAGATTGTGATTTTTGGATTCTGGCTTCGCGTTTTACTTTCATTATAAATGCACATATAAAAATTTGGGAAATATTTCTCACACTTTTATGTGTCCGTATCTCAGGCTAAAAGTAACACAGGAAGGTTCTCGATCTGGGCAGGGGCTACTCCAATAACAGATTTCATCTGACATTTACCTTTGCGTGACAACGCAAGTAAACAAGTACTACGAATTTAAAATCTAAGGTATATCATATATATAATTTTCTTCTACCCACATAAGAAAACCCACAAACCACAGAGCTGAAGTACCTACCAATGACAAGATACCATCTTTCGCTGTATGCATTAACCCCAAGTACTTCTTCCCCATCCTCTTCATAAAGGTGGGCGGGGGTGGTTAAATATCAAATCTAGATAGTACAACGAGTATATTATATGTGTAGCTAATTCCATTAGAAATATGTATTATGATCATTGTGTGATAAAATACCATCGCTTCACACTCCATTTAATCCAAGTATTTTATGTATGTAATGTAAATACAGACAAGAAGCCGACCTCAGGGTGTTGGGCTTTAATACATATAGAATATACTGATTAAGGATTTCATAATATATTAAACACATATAAAGCATACGACGAATTCTTTCTTCATGTCAAATTGCACATTGAATGTTTTGTCGACAGTCTGCAATTCCATCTCCTGATATTTTACATATAACTAATGTGTGCCTGTTTGATAATGTTGGATACTATGTAAAAGATAAAATATAGATTATCGCATAAGATACTCATAAAACAATACTCATGTAAAATCCTATTGCGTCACTAACTTATTTAATAAATAGTGCTTTCAGAATGTATGAAACGATCTACGACAAGACTTTGTGGCAAACCAACCCCACAGCAACACCCTCTCAATGCACACAGTATCATCAATATCGCTCACTTAAGACAAACAAAGACCGGAATGTCTATCCATCTATGGTTTGATGAGAAATATCTGAACATCAAGAAAGAATAATAAGTCAGAAGACAGCAAATAAGCAATCACTCAATACAATCGACGAACGTATGGACATTACTTAGGACGGCTACATGTATAACAAAATTGGGTAGTTATTCGGATCATCTGCGCATAACCCCCATAGTCACGTGCAAAAATGGAGGACCCATAACATAGAGGATGTATGACATCATGATTGTGAGGAAGATTTGAAATCCCCCTCAATCTGGTAGTGTGTCGTTTCAATCTGAGACCCACATACCTTTCATTACAAACTAGAATATTCAAACTGAGGTATGTCATACGTGGGTGTCCTTCTTCCCTCGTAAATTTTATAAATGAAGTTTAAATCATCTATATAATATGAAGGTCTTCTTTCTTAATTACCAAAGGTAAACAACAAACATTCCTGTCCAATGAAACCAGTAGGGTTTTTTTTTTTAATCTTGTTGACTGATCTATGTTTTACTCGATCTAAACTCTTTGCTGCAAAAGGACTTATTCCATGATAGATAATACCCCAAAACTTACAGCGAATAATAGAACATTGTCAAAATTAAATACCACATGAAGAATTAAATATTTCTCGTTCGATCAAATGTTATATGATGACTTGGGGCTTTAGACATGTTAGATATAGCGCTGTGTTTTGTACAGGACAATAAAAGGCCATCCTTTTCGTCGCGGATCTTGCGTTTTTCTACATGAATAGGGTCGTGTTTAATGGTATGTGGTCTTGTAGGGAATTTTACATAAGCATGTGTGCATCCGATAAAGGTGAACAGAGAAAGACAAGAACGTCTCTGTGTTCATTTCAATTATAAAACAATCCATCAATAGATCGATGTAAATTGCTGAAATAGTCCAAATTTTAATGTAGAATATATGAGAAATGCTTTTTACGCACACTAAGTCTTGCAAAAGGTGCACTTATTAGGGATGTAACGATACATTAGATCATGAAACGATACGTATCACGATACAAGGCTCACGATACTATACGTATCACGATACAAGGCTCACGATACGATACGTATCACGATACAAGGCTCACGATACGATACGTATCACGATACAAGGCTCACGATACGATATGTACATTTTTCTTTTGAATCCAACACTCACATATATATTCCTTGAACCCAAAGAAAAAATTAACATACTTGCATCAATTTAGTCTTAACATCATCAAGTTACATGGTGATGGGGATATTCTATTGGCTTTATACAATGTGCATTAAATTGTCTCTATTTGTTATACTGTACTGTGCTTGATTTTGTTGAAAAAAATACTGTATCGTTTGAATGGAAGATGTATCGTGATACGTATCGTCAAGCTCCTGTATCGCGATACGAGTACAATCGATATATCGTTACACCACTAGCATTAATTATAATACATTTATTAAGAAAAAAATATATATGCATCACTTTTAGAGTTCATAATTTCTTATGATTTTTCATCTGTGCCAACTTCAATATCATCCGTTTAGTGCCGTCTTTAAACTCTTCACATACTAGAAAAACAAATCTCGAACAAGACAAGTACCCAATATCCTCTTCCAAAAATACAAAGCTTTAATCCTATCTTTGGACCAAGATGGCCAAAAAGCCTTCAGGGGATTGGCTGATACGGTTACTACTTACACAGCATTGAATGGACCAAACTTTTCCAGTGCGTACTCACTGACAATCATTGTTAGTAATTTCTTTCAAATTTTGATCGGATCTGATTGGCAAGAATAATTTTAGACTTCACATTACTCAAACAAGCAAAATTTAACATTATTCGTCGACCAGGATGATCTGAGTTTATTATCTATTTCTCATGTAAAGCCATATACAAGTATACATACAGTGTGCATGTAGGGATTCGAACAGGATCGAGATTTTCTATCTACGTTGTAATTTTTAAACTTAATTTTCTGAGAAATCAAAGTGTAAAGTTTACAAAAGATATTATCTACCAAAGAACAATGTTTTGCCTTTGAAGTAAACTTTGAGGAAATCAACGAATTTGGAACTAAAACACATTTAAAATACAAGAGAATAAAGACCATAGAATAAAGACGTGTAACTATTATGTAAGAATCATGAGGTGTTGGTTACATTGTATCGTGTTTTATTCATGCCGGAAAAATCTACATCAAAGGGATTTCAACACGATACAGGCGGATTGACTCGGATTATCCCATATGACTCAACATTGTTATAATTTTAAAATACTAAATCCACTTTTATTTTTGATTTTATAATGTTCTATGTAGTTTTGTTATAAAAAGCTACAAAATCGTATTAATGTGTCAATCCTGAACACAATGGACATTACAGAAAGAGGGATATAGTTAATAGGATGTAAACTCCACTTAATCTTGTACTGGAGGCGAGGTTAACAGCTCTTGAAATTAAGATTTACATAAACACATTTCCTGTGTAGCCTTTTTTTATTCTTGAAGATCTGCAAGGAAGCGCTCTTGGCCTTTGTACTTAAGATTTTTCGCATCTGGAGAAAGCTTGGTCTGATTTGAAACAGGAAACATTCATGTTTTCACTTCATTAATAAAAACCACTGGGGTTGGAAAACACATTGTAACAGAAAGGACCGGAAATTTTACCGGCACAGTCCTATATAAAATTTAGTTTTCATTATCCTCTACCCATTATACATATGTATTTGCATATATCTTGTTTCCAGAACAGAGGTACCTATTTTTCTTCTTTATATATCAAAACTTGCAGAAGCCTTCAAGTTGGTTAAAACATTCCACTGAAGAAATCGCCCTAGGAATTCAAATTAGTGCATGTATAAGTGATGCAATTAGAGGTTACATTTATCCAATAATGAACAGTGAAACAGTTGGATTCCTTCGGGACAATTACTCATTGTGACACATTGTAATTTGTAATAGAACTTTAGTGACCTACTCATGTGATCTACATCATGACGGTATGATCCCATTTTTAGGTAATTTACTCATTTCTGAGTTTCTGCTCATTTCACTTGAATTTTTCTAGCATATAGAATTAATGGATAAATGAATTCGAAATGTCTGGGCATGTATACAATAGGCCTCTCTAACTTCTTTCTGAAATTTTTAGATCTTTGTCTCAAAATTCGGTTTTATGATAAAATGAAGACTTAAAACATTGAAGGATGGAAATCTCCCGATCCTCTGATAATTTTCCTTCAATATTTATATTTATCATACCAACTTCCCTCAGTAATATGACCACTACTAGTGTGACTTTAGGCGATTTATTCAAAGATTAAATCATAGAGTTAAGGAAATTTGTATATGAAATGTAAACATGCACTTGGTAACAATGATCACAGTGTGAATTTCACGGTAGGGATACAAAATAACAAAAGGGGCAGTGGTCCACCCATTCCATTAATAATTGACAGACCCAATGAATTCAGTAAATCAGTACTGTCAACATTCATTGTAGTAAGGGTAACAAGTTTTAAGGATTATCCTCAACACTTTTGGATATCAAGTAAACAATGACGGTTTGATCGGCAGGTTATATCAGCAAACCCTATCAAACATTCACTTTTTTGTGCATACTTGAAAAAGATAAACTAGGTTTGTGACTTAGAAAAGGGTGTTTTAGTGGGTTAGAGAATTTTCAATATTTTGAAGTAGCGAGTAGGGTAAAATAAACTCGTATCCACAAAACCCTTGAAGTTTCAATCTGTCAGAAGACATTCAATAAGCAAAGTAAAGGGAATTTTAAAAAAAGGGAGGGGGGATTCGTGGAGAGATGATGAGGAAAGACGGGGTCTACAAATGTTTCATGTCAAACCTCCCATCCTTTCCTATTTGGACTCTCAGATCGTGAGCTCTTCAGTCAATCTTTCATTTCATTCGAAATTCAAGGAAGCTAATAATATAACTGACTACTAGTATTTCAGTATCACACTGAAATATCAATATCATAATTTTACTGCCAATAATACTAAATGTCACATACCAAGATTTTATAAAAGTACTGATGATAGTAGTAATTGATCTGTATTCATAAATAGGCCTTATGACAGAATACAACCTGATGACGACCTAGCTATGATCAATGATTTATATTAAAATATTTGAGTCATTATAACTAACGAGAAAACAAAATATTCAATTCCGTGCTAAAAGTAAAAATATCACGAATTGCCCAATATAAAGAATCAATAAAATGTAGTAATGAGTCAGAATGACTTACCGAGAAGTAAGATTTTGATGACATTTTGGTCCCTTTTGGCCCAGTCATGTAGTCTCCTGTCTATATCATCACTGCGGGCCCGGGCCTTCAACTCCTCCTGGTCCAAACTTAGGCACTGTCCCATCTTATCATTTTACATCCTCAGTCACTTACATTTTACTCTTAATTACGTCGGCACCAAAAATACACTATCTGTCAAAACACAACGTTCGTCTGACAATTAGACGGAAGTAGTAAATATTAAAGGGTGTCGTCTTACCCAACAGATAGTAACAACTAACTTACGCTAACTTTTTTGCGTTCTTGACCCACATTTCAAAGTTTTATCAAAATCTATTCTTACTTTGCTCGATTTGTAATGAAGCGGAACTCGCCTGTATAAAATAAATAGGTCTTTATCGGTAACATAAATGATCAGCTTACCTGATTAGGTCTTGTTCATACGCGAAACAACCTTACAGTAAAACACTACCTGGCCCCAGGTAAACATTTAACATGTGCACTTTACATCAGACACTCCCGCAATGTCCTTAAGGCGGCGGCAAGAGTTGTCTTTCTTGACACTGAACGCAGAATCTAAACGCCTCAATACTGCATTGATACTGCTGTATATATTTCCAATGCAAAAGGATGAAACCATTCACAGTGGTAGATTCAAGGGGGCGTAGGGCGAAACCCCCTTCCTTTAATTTGAAATTCATAGATAGCACGATCATTTTCCATCTACAAATTTTAGAGTAAATAATAGTAAAAATATAGAACCTGTTAATCAATATAATTGTCAAATGTATCAATTTCCATTCTTTAATAAATCTGAAGACTTGCTCAAAGGATGACATGTAGGAGCCGCCCTGGAACCGTTGAGGACCACATAGGTCCCTAGTTATGTACAGTGCAACGAAGATGCTATTTTTTTCTGACAGAAAATAACCTTATAAGAAAGGCATATTCTAAAACCTGGAGTGGGTCCATTGGGCTGGAATGGGCTCAACATTGGGCTGGGCTCAACCTTGGTCCCATTTCCAGACAACTGACATTCAAACTGTTTACAAATTCAGGACACTGAAGTGACTGACTCTTGAAATAAAGAAGATGCGAGTTCAATGTGTCCGTGCGATTTGATACTGAACAGTGCAGACAAAAAATTATTAATAAGATAGAAAAAAGAAAATAACAACTTCACGTTCAAATAAAGATTTATATGGCTCATGTCCAGTGAAAGTAGTAATACAATGGGCTGAGTCAACGGGTATGTGGGGAAGCAAGGGAATGGAGGAGGGAGGAAAGGGATAGGGAGGGGGAAAGGCTACCTCCTACCTCCCCCATATATATGGTATTTTGAATACATATAGTATGTTTACCATGCAAAGAGAACACGGTGTGTTAATGAAGTAAGTAGAGAATAAATAGTACGTCAGGATATACTGAACAAATGTCATAAAAATTGCAATAGATATGTCGGATATGTGATAAAAAAAATATGGTTTGAATGTATGTACAGAATACATGGTATGTCAGCTATATACAGAATGGATGGTATGTCAGGTATGTACAGGCTACCTCCTACCTCCCCCATATATATGGTATTTTGAATACATATAGTATGTTTGCCATGCAAAGAGAACACGGTGTGTTAATGAAGTAAGTAGAGAATAAATAGTACGTCAGGATAAACTGAACAAATGTCATAAAAATTGCAATAGATATGTCGGATATGTGATAAAAAAAAATATGGTTTGAATGTATGTACAGAATACATGGTATGTCAGCTATATACAGAATGGATGGTATGTCAGGTATGTACAGAATGGATGGTATGTCCGGTATAAACAAAATGGATGGTATGTCCGGTATAAACAAAATGGATGGTATGTCAGGTATATACAGAATGAATGGTATGTCAAGTATGTACAGAATGGATGGTATGTCAGGTATAAACAGAATGGATGGTATGTCAGGTATGTACAGCATGGATGGTATGTCGGCTATGTACAGAATGGATGGTATGTCAGGTATGTACAGCATGGATGCTATGTCGGGTAGGTGCAGAATGGATGGTATGTCAGGTATGTACAGAATGGATTGTATGTCAGGTATGTACAGAATGGATGGTATGTCAGGTATGTACAGAATGGATGGTATGTCAGGTATGTACAGCATGGATGCTATGTCGGGTAGGTGCAGAATGGATGGTATGTCAGGTATGTACAGAATGGATTGTATGTCAGGTATGTACAGCATGGATGCTATGTCGGGTAGGTGCAGAATGGATGGTATGTCAGGTATGTACAGAATGAATGGTATGTCAGGTATGTACAGAATGGATGGTATATCAGGCAATACAGAAAAAAAGGTATGTCAAGTATGTACAAAATGGATGGTATGTCAGGAATAAACAGAATGGATGGTATGTCAGGTATATACAGCATGGATGGTATGTCGGGTATGTACAGAATGGATGGTATGTCAGGTATGTACAGATGGATGGTATGTCGGGTATGTACAGAATGGATGGTATGTCAGGTATGTACAGATGGATGGTATACAGGTATGGCATCTATGCAGAGTGAATGGTATGGCAGGTATGTACAGAATGGATGGTATGTCAGGTATGTACAGAATGAATGGTATGTCAGGAATGTACAGAATGGATGAGATGTCAGGTATGTACAGAATGAATGACATGTCAGGTATGTACAGAATAGATGGTATATAAGGTATGTACAGAATGGATAGTATGTCAGGTATGTACAGAATAGATGGTAAGTCAGGTTTGTACAGAATGGATGGTATGTCAGGTATGTACATAATGGATGGTATACATGTATGGCATGTACAGAATTGATGGTATGTCAGGTATGTACAGAATAAATGGTATGTCAGGTATGTACAGAATTGATGGTACGTCAGGTATGTAAAGAATTGATGGTATGTCAGGTATGTACAGAACGGATGGTATGTATGGCATGTACAGAATGGATTGTATGTCAGGTATGAACAGAATGGATGGTATGTCAGGTTTGTACAGAATGGATGGTATGTCAGGTATGTACAGAATAGATGGTATATCAGGTATGTACAGAATGGATGGTATGTATGGCATGTACAGAGTGGATGGTGTGTCAAGTATGTACAGAATGGATGGTATGTCAGGTATGTACAGAATGGATGGTATGTCAGGTTTGTAAAGAATGGATGGTATGTCAGGTATGTACAGAATGGATGGTATGTCAGGTATGTACAGAATGAATGGTATGTCAGGTTTGTAAAGAATGGATGGTATGTCAGGTATGTACAGAATGGATGGTATGTCAGGTATGTACAGAATGAATGGTATGTCAGGTATGTACAGAATGGATGGTATGTCAGGTATGTACAGAATAGATGGTATATCAGGTTTGTAAAGAATGGATGGTATGTCAGGTATGTACAGAGTGGATGGTGTGTCAAGTATGTACAGAATGGATGGTATGTATGGTATGTACAGAATGGATGGTATGTCAGGTATGTACAGAATGGATGGTATGTCAGGTATGTACAGAATAGATGGTATGTCAGGTATGTACAGAATGGATGGTATGTCAGGTATGTACAGAATTGATGGTATGTCAGGTATGTACAGAATGGATGGTATGTCAGGTTTGTACAGAATAAATGGTATGTCAGGTATGTACAGAATTGATGGTATGTCAGGTATGTACAGAATAAATGGTATGTCAGGTATGTACAGAATTGATGGTATGTCAGGTATGTAAAGAATTGATGGTATGTCAGGTATGTACAGAACGGATGGTATGTATGGCATGTACAGAATGGATTGTATGTCAGGTATGAACAGAATGGATGGTATGTCAGGTATGTACAGAATGAATGGTATGTCAGGTATGTACAGAATGAATGTTATGTCAGGTATGCACAGAATGGATGGTATGTCAGGTATGTGCAGAATGAATGGTATGTCAGGTATGTACAGAATAGATGGTATGTCAGGTATGTACAGAATGAATGGTATGTCAGGTATGTACAGAATGGATGGTACTTCATGTATGTACAGAATGGATGGTATGTATGGTATAAACAGAATAGATGGCATGTCAAGTTTGTACAGAATGGATAGAATGTGATGTGTGTACAAAATAAATGGAATGTCAGGTAAGTACAGAATAGATGGTATGTCAGGTATGTACAGAATGGGTATGTACAGAATGGATGTCATGTCAGGTTAGATTATATCGGGCTAGTAATCTTATAATTGCTGGTTCGATCCTTGCTAGGACCATGGGTCGGCTGACATGTACTCTTCAATATTCTGTGTTTATATAAAAAAATTCCTTGTCTTTGTATTGTTTTTGTGTCTGTGGTGTTTCTGAAAGAACAAAAGTTTGTGTTTTTCATGCCGATCGGTCAACGAATATGATGGCTGATTGGCGGACTTTTGACATCTCCAAAACTGATGCTCATAATTTCATGAAACCTTTAAGGAAGCAAGTGCTCAAGGGCCTCTACCGAATCATCGACTACTATTCTTTTGTTCGCAACTCAGGTGAGCAATGTGGCCTCCTTGGACCTCTTGTTAAAACATGTAGACACATCGTCAGAACTCAACTGAACTTTACACTGTGCTTACTTTGCACTGGCAGAAATGCAGCGGACTTGCAACTTTTTGACCTCAATAACCTTCCGTTGCAAACTTCATTACAAAAGTAGAGGTCAAGGTTACACATCTTCATTAGGACGGCATCGGAGCTGGATACACCTTCCATATTACAATAATGCTTTGCTCCAACTCTGGCAAAAGTTCAATATGAAAGACAAAATAAGAGTTTTGTTCATTGATCTTTTTTGGTTTTATTAGATAAATAATGATCACATGTAGGGGACTAAAGTACACATTTTGGTGCCTTTTCATCATGACCTGTTGCCATGACAATGAGATTGCACAAGATGCCTAACTATAAAGCTTGTCTGTATATGCACCCCTGCATTGCTTAACCCTACTTTAATGCGAGATGAATACTTTGTTTGGTTTGGTGATTTAACAGACTTGAAAAGAAAGAAAACAAGATTTTTTCTTTGTCCTTTCAGTAAAAACCACAAATCATAATACATAATAATATAATATATATATATCACTTTAATTCAAAATTTACAATACTTCCTAGTTAAAAAGTTGTTTTCTTTTAAGAGTGTGTGTCTTTTTTTCTATACTCATTAAAAAAACTAATAATTAAGGTGGTGGCAACAACAAAGGTAAAGGGAAGCTACCTAAAGTTTATTCACACTTGAATTTTCAGGTATTTGGGTGAATGACATCGTGCAAGTCTACACTTTCATTTTATAAAACTTCAAAAATCATAGTTTTTGGGTAATAGAATTCGAAACAAAAGATGCCCTGCTTTTAAAACATAATTGCAATACACGCATAGAATTACTCTTATATTCAAGTGTTTGTCAGTATAATGTCTTCCCTCCCAACCCTAAATATGGCATAACTATTAAATTAAATGGTTTTTTTCTGAAATAAATCATTGAAGCATTTTAAATAACTTACACAAAAATACTAGCAAAAAAATGTAATTACTTTAATGTCTACAAAAACATCAGATATCATTAAAAACATAATGTTTATGTACATCTGACAAATTCTACACTACTAAATAATGTTGAGAAGGAAAGTTAGCCATGAATAATGAATGATGAGTTGTGAAATTTTTAAATAATTTACACATGTATATTACATATTTCAACATCACCATTTACTGAAGTGAATAGGAACTATTGCAGAAGATTACAGTATAGAAGATTTGATTCCTTTTTGGAAAGCTAAGAATGACAATAGTAGAAAACAAGTATAAAGAAGTCAATATTTACTTGCCACTTCCATAAAGAAGATACACATAATGGAAAAATTTATAAATCAAAAGGAAAGTGAGCCTTTATCATTAATGGCATTTTCTGAGCATTCTTCATCTTCCTTTCAAATCGGAAAGAAAACATATTGAGCTCCAAGTTTTTGAGCAAAATTTCTGTAGTAGCACATTTTTTCTTTCGATTTAAAAAAAGTCTCGGATTTCTTTCTGTAAAGGAGTACTATAACAAGTGAAATCAACAAACTTGGATGAAACAAACCTTAACACGGCTTTACCATTACTTATGAAGGTGTATTGCACAACTCTTTGCTTCTCAAACTAAATAAATGCTTCCCCTAAAGGTTATGAAAAGACAGAGAAATCTAGATAAACTGCAGATGTAAATTTGAATCAAGTGAAAATCATTGCCTAGTCTCCTGAATTTGCACAGATCCCTTTACATTAAACAAAACAGTAGAACTGTATAAAACATTTGATTTTTAACAAAACGATATTGCAAAAGTGTAGACGACACTTCATCTGCCTTATAAAAATAACAAAAATGGTTTTCTATTTAGCACTTATTGTAAGGTGTAAGAAAAATATTTTTTTCAAACTTCATAAAAAATAAAGCCTTTCATGATTTCAGAACATATGAATTAAATTTCATTATTTACACAGTTAAGTACAGTATTTTATTTGTCAATAAACTTAACATTTTATACTTTTCTTTGACATGTGATGGCCTTTCATCCATTCATAAATAATGCTGATTTAACGATATATTAGATAACAAAAGAAAAGCACACGATCTGTCTGGGTGGTGAACAAAAAGATTGATTCAATTAAAAGATGTGTATGGGCATTGGAACTATACGGTTCCCTTGCCAATTAAGATCGTAGTATTTTAAGTCTATTAAAATGTATCAATGAATGTAATGCTGCCTATTCAAGAAAAAAAAATCCACGTTTAAAGTTTTCAACATTTAAAATGATGATCAAATTCAATAATGAGCTTACATGATATAAATCTAGTGGAAAGTAACTCCTGTGATTTGAAATGAAGTAAGCACAATTGGTACAAGTTTATGAAAATGCACAATTGAATGACATTAAATACATAACATCTAAATGGACATATAAATACCCCAAAAGTTTTGGTTCGCTTCATCAAGTACATAAATAAAACTCCTGTTTTCGGCAAGGTATGTGTACAATGTTTATGGACAAAACTTCATAAAATAAATATATATATGTATATATATATAAATGATAAAACAGTTTGATCCTTCCCGTCGACAGATCTATGCCATGCCGTTTCTGGTGAACCAGTTCAACGTTATTGTCAGTTTTGCATGGTTTTTCTGATCACCCTTTATAAAATGATCACAAGTGTTTTATGACCCGGCACTACAACAGTAGCACTGACGAATTCCCCCACTTTTACTGGCCTTTTCTGTCATGTGACCACCAAGTCCTGCATCAATGTAAGCCTGAGTTATGACCTTTGGGTTGGCCATATTGCAGTACAGTGTGCCAAAGGTATTGCAACTTGGGTTGTCCAACTGTATTGCATTGACACAATACGTGCACAATGTTTGTAGTATTGCATGTAGTTTTCAGAAACAATCACTCAAATAATGCCAACAAATCATCGTTATTGCTGTTTGAATTTGTGCCATTTTGATTGTTCCCCGATGAGGAATTATTAGCCGTGTTATTATTGTTCTGGCCAGGAGAATCACTGTTTGTGTTTTCTGGAGGTCCCAAATAAGAAAGCAGTTCTATTGGATCACCTATGTTATCTATGAGCTGAAAGGGAACAAGCAACATGTTTTGTAAGTCAAGATATATCTCCAAAACGTTGATGAGTAAATTTCATATGGTACATGTATTTAATAGCCAGAACTAGCATAAAAGAGCATTCAAAATTTCAAATGGCAGCAAATTGTCTAAAGCTAATTTTTTTACACACTTCATTAAACAAAGTCTTTGGTTCATCTGTTTAAATTCAAGTTCAAAAGGAGAAAAAAAAAACTTGAAACAGTTCTGAAATACTTACATCATATTTTTCAATGTTGTTACTTTGTCCGTCATCATTGAAGGCAGTGGGATCTAACAAGTTTAGGTCGGAGATTTGACAGTTATCTACCCCTGATGAATTGTTCTGCTGATTACTATTGGATGGTGAATGATGATTGTGATGGCTGCCCGTAGGATTACTCTGAGATGATTGGCTAGGAGGTGACATGTGACTGTTCAAACTATTCTGATCAGGGTGCCGTAATGTTGGCACTCCCTGATCTCCCGTCACAGGCACATATTGTCCAGAACCAGTGTCAGGGGGTGACAGTGTTCCAAGATTACTGTTCACACTATTCATATTGCTCACACTGTTCATACTGTTAACACTGTTCATACTGTTCACACTATTTAATGTGTCCATTGTTGGCCCTGACATGTGAGTCAGTGGACCAGTACCAAAGTCACCACCAGGTGGCGTTTGATGAGGATAGCCTGACGTCACTGGACCGTTCGGTAATCCATCACCTGGCATGCCAGGATATGGTGGACCTGTAAATATCAAGTATACATATTACTCAGTGTCCTAAATATCAACACATTATTCAGTGTCCTTTACTTAAGGAGTCATTGTAATATTTTTTTAGTTGATCGAGGTATCAACACCAAAAATTGAGTTAAAATTGCATCATTGCATAGTGCAAAATACACAAGTTTTTCCCTCATTAATTTGGAATTCCATAATTGCTCCATATGTATGCATGTCACACTTTTTATAAAATCTATGCTTTAAAGTGACTACAGGACATTATACAGCAGAAAATTTTCTCAAAATAACTTTCATTCATACCTTTAAAAATTTCTAGTCAACTAACAATGGCTTACAAATAGAGAATAAGTGTCTTAATTTGTGTTTTGTTACGGGTATACAACACACAGCAAGTGCATTTATCGTACATGTAATGCGCGTTAGCGCATTTCATGCGATAAATGCACTTGCTGTGTGTTGTATACCCGTAACAAAACACAAATTATGACATTTATTCTATATATATGCACTATAGTTGTCTATTTCATTCTTGTTTTCTGAAATTGCCTTTTCTAGGTAAAAGAGTGACGTCAAAATTCATTTCACCGCGGGTTCAGTTTGCAGGTTAGAACAGCCGTCGCGGCATGTTTCTTTAGATCTTATGCATTGTGACGTCACGAGTGTTAATACACGAATTGCAGCATGTTCCTTTCGATAGTAACATCTCAGGGAATTACATTGGTTGTGCATATATATTGACTGAATTACAAATCTCATACAAAAAGTCAAGTCCATACAGTATGGTAGCATCCTACTGACCTTGAGATGAGGGATTCATATAGAAAGGAGATGACTGCCTGCCTCCTGCGTCCCATGTATTCATAGTAGGCATCTGCATACTGGAGGGTGACATCGCCTTAAGCCATCGACTACAGTCACTCCCCCCTGAGTCCTCCTCCTTGATGCTGTTGTTGGACTTGTGGGGCACAGGTTTCCATGCTGCCATTGGGTCTATAGTAACCTCCTCAAATTCTGTGTTTTGCAGATTTGTGAGGATGCCCCATATGTATTGGTCTATCTCCAACCCTTCCAATAATGCTGTTTTACTGTAACAGAAGTATAACACATTGTTTCAGTGACTGAATCAATGGCTAAGGTGACGGTGAAGACCCTGCAGCCTGTTTTGCTTGCATCAATTTCTAATTGGTTACCATAGCAACCGTTTTACAGACTTAATTTTCAGGCCAAAAAAGAAGAATTCTCTACAAAATCAAACTGTTACATCTCAAATTATTATTCATATACACAACCCCAGGGATAATAGATTCAAAACATGCCCCCAAAAGGAGAAATTGGAGCAAAAAAAGTCACTTTTTCATCCAAAAAAGCAAGTAAACAAAAATTCTGTGAAAATCTGCTACTATATACAATTACAAGAAAAAAATCTTCCTCTTTCCATACATACCAAATTTATATGATGTTGATTGGTTTGTTTTCTCGGTATTTTCCATGAAACAAGTAGGACCACAAAAAGATATGTTATTTCTAGCATTGAAATCAGCAAATGTGAGAGTCTCTCAAACCGAAAGTAGAAAGTGTGTACCAGCTCTTAGAACATTTCATACTTCTGCTTATGGACTTTTTACCACCTACAAGTCTTACTAAATCATCACAAATCCTTTAAAACTCATCATGACTACTCATATCCTAGAAATTCCATCACAGAAATCAATTTTCAAAAATCAACAGTGGTGACTTTTACGAAACTTTTTTCACCGCTACCTAAATATCTTAATTAATGGACATTTGTAAACCAAAAACACTAAAAGAAAATTTTCATTATTTTAAGAGAGTTAAAAGAATAATTAATTGATCTTCCTTTGAAATTTCTTTGTGATAAAAAAAATTGAAACACATACAAACATAAAACATAGTGTAATCAAAGATTACAAAGCTCACCTCAGCTAAAAAAACATAGTGACATCAACTTTGCCAGGTTATGCAAAATGCTTACCTGCACACAGGACATCTCCAAGAACCTCGTTCACAGTTCAACTGTAAATACGACTCCAGGTCAAAGCACTGTATGTGTTTACACTCGTGTCCCCTGGCCGGTAACGTTATCCGGCGGAAAGTTATTGGACATTTTAATGATACTTTTATAGCAGTCTGTTCAACACCGTCTTCTCCGTTCAAACTGTTATTGGTTGCTACACTTGTGAAATTTCTTTTGACTGTAAAATAAGTGTGAAGATTTGATAGAAATAATACAGATCCCAAATTAAAAGGACTACTTGCATTTGCACCAGTTTTCCTAATAAAAAATGCCAGTATAAAAGTTTGATATTCAATAAATACAAACTTTCTGCATTTATAATCTATATAAACATGTATGAATCAACAAGTTAGCCTTTTCATTACATTTTGTATCAATCCACCAACTTTTTACCTGGATTTATCTCTCTTTTTTTACATTGATAGCATTTAGTATTACTTCAAGGTTATTTTTGTTTACCATGTATAATGCAAACTTACTTTTGGTTATGCAATGCTCTGCAGGAAGTAATCGTTTCCGTAGCAACCCCTGAAGAACTGATCGAACACTCGGTCGATGCACCAATTGCAATACAAATAAATGAGACTGAAATAGAGGAATTGAATATCTAGTGATAATGGGAAAAAGCAAATTGTAAATCTAAATCACTTTCCTTTTCTGATATGTCTTCATATTCATAGTATGACTTGGAGAAAATTAGTAATGTCTATACTTACACAACAACAAGCTGTGACTGTGATTTGGATGGTATTCCTGCCTGGTTGACATACATCTTTGAGGTACAGTGGTTTATGTGACGTTTTATTTTCTCCTCGTTCTATGTTCAGTGGATTAGCATTCACACTGACGGTAACAGAAGCCGGCCAGTTTGTATTCATCTGACGATCCTCATGGTGAAAACATTTTAACTGCAGCTCCAAGTCCGATCTGTATTTATAATACATTACTTTTAACATCTTCTCAATATTTGAAAATGATAATCCAAATTTTCACAAAATTTTGAAAGATTAAAACAAAATGTCTCCACAACAAACTGCTTTAAGTAAGAACCATTTTTCACTACATCAGTTTACATAACATTAAGTATCGCTTATAAAACAGGGTCTTTAAGGAGGTCCATAACAGCCAGACTTTAAAACGATCCTAAAATTTAATTTTCCTAAAAATTATAAATGTTATCAATTGAAACATAATTTTTCTATATGCAAAGTTTCATCATTTTTTACTTTCAGTTTTGAAGCAACAAAGGTACATATATACCCCTGGAAAGCCCCAAAATGGGCCATAAATGTGATGTTCAAATGAACACACTTTAGGGAACGAAAAACAGTTACAAATCTTCTGTAACAAGTACTGTATTTTTCATTTAGATATGATGTGGGCAATCGGATATGTATAGAATTATAAATTATCACTAAGACTTTTGAAAGAAATTGTCAAAAGGAGATAAATCAATGTCTATTTTCAGAACACCTTTGAGACGTTAATTTTCAATAATAAAGTCTGTTTATCTGAAATCCTATCATTTATTTTCCGTAAAAACTTAATATTATTTTCTTCATATTTCAAGTTAAACGCCAATAATTAAGTTCCTATTGAAATTTGACCGTCAGTTTTTAAATCATAGTAATTTTGTTACCCCTTCCCCTTATTTTTATGTAACCTAATGCTGACGTTCTTGCAAAAAACGTGCCAATGTCGCCGTTTCTATTATGACGTCATAATTGATCTAGAGCTTTCCGATGGGGTTCTTTCTGATACTGTTCTGGACCCCCTTAAAATGTCATTTTATTGATATTAATATCAATACCTCCACATGAGGGTTTGATACACAGATTCCCGTAGGTGGAACGCATGGTTACTGACAGCTAAGTTATGCTCCAGTCTAAACGGTGGTAATACAACACCATCTCTTACTGGAAATGTCAAACGTAGCTCGTCTGGATCTAAAAAATAACAAACATGAAGAGATTGGACGACAACTTTAGAGGAGCTAGTAATAGATATTTATAAAGGAGTATAAGATTCATGCTGTTTAAATTATACGAAATTACACTTGCGTAAAATTGTTACTTTAGTCTTTTACAGATTTTTTAAACCTCTTAGCTAACATATTTCTATTAAGAGTATAGGTTCACCTTTTTTCATGGGCATTTGGCCTGGGTAAGGGGACTGGACAGCCCCTGGGGTGATTGGAGGGGTGGGGTTACCAGGCAACGGTGAATGAGGATAGTTCATGTTGGTTGGCTGAAATCAAAATATGACAGTGCTTTAGATTTGGAAAGTAAAAGTGAAAATGTGAAAGCTAAAATGAGATTATGATCAATCAATTAAGGAATTCTTATTTTCTCTTCATGACATGTATTCAAGATGAAACAAACATTAAACAATCCTATGAATATACAAAAGTACAATAATGCTACAAACTGTGCGATGGAAATTCATATAAAAGTACATCATATCCTGATTGTTACCTGCATATTTTGTTGTCCATTGCTGTAGTGAGGATTGTATCCCCCTGGCCCTTGTGGCGCCATCTGCCTGCCAGGAAACTGATTTGGCCCTGGGCCTGGCATGTATTGCCCATTTGGATAGTGAGGAGGTGCGTTTGGCCTCATGCCTGGAGTTTGAGGGCCATAGGTGGGAGAGGGGAGGGGCTGCTGTGTGGGAGGGTACTGAGATTTACCAGGATACTGCTGCTGATTAATATACTGGGGACCGTACTGAAAAACACAACAATATATCTATTAGTAACAAAGTCTTAAACACACATTTCAGTATTTAAGGACTGTATTTTTAGAAAATATTACATTAATTTCATTTCATTTATCATAATGACACACACACATTTTGTTAACCTTGTTTCTGTTACCACAATAACCAGATAATCAATCATTAAAGCATCAAGGACATTTCAGTGCATAAACACAGCTATATTCAAGAGCATATAAACTTCATTTTATAAATAAACGTACAACTTTGATCTGTGGAACGAATTACATTTCATGTTTCCGTCCCCAACCAAAGTTTGACTTGACTACACTTATTCTTTTACATCCTGTTTCTTGGTAAGTTGTATATGTAGTGTTTCCTGTTTAAACACATTCTCATATATAGAGATTAACTCCAACATAAATAGTAGAAAAACTGAATCACTCATAGTTTCCTCTTTTGTCAATTACTTTGTAATATCTGGTAATGGGGAGATAAGGGGCTTTCTTGTTTCTTTTCTGAAATTATGTCCAAAAGATTCAGTATTTGTTATTCAGTTTTAAGAAATTTCAAATTTGAATCCAAAGAGATTGGAAAGGGAGAAAGGGAGAATTAAGATAGAGAAGGGCAATCTCCTAATAAAACTGCAATGCTAATTTGCTCAGTATGGTATTTACAATTACAGGAACTATTTATCATTTCCTACAAAGATTTCATTTTATGCATTCAATCTCCAATAAAAGAGAGAATTATTATTAACAATTCTGGGTCAACAGTAATGAAGTTTTCATACACCTGTATAGTAATATATACATGTACATTTGTGAAAAGTGATTGATGGATTTAAATTTGCATATAACAAACCTAGCCTTTTATCATAACTCAGGGACATGTGGTGTGTAGTTTATCATTCAACACTTAAATACATTCACAGGAAATGCCTCTTCCTCATAAGGAAAATGATTTAAACTTAGAAATAAGGAAAATTTTATTCTTACACACTTCCTTTCTACATCTACTATATAGATGCACACAAACTTGTGTCAACCGACCGGATATTAATTTGACTAGAGAGGGATATATTTCACCAAGACATATAATAACTAAAAAATACATATACCACTGGGTGGATGCTGTTTACATGGGCATATAATAACGTAAATAATACATACACCATTGGGTGGATATTGTTGGCCTGGCCTGACTTTCATTTGTGGGTAGGGGGTGTGTCTCCTGGGTAAATACATGACTTTATTATTGGTAGGCCCTGGGCCCATGTTCATGTGGGGCCCGGTCCTGCCTGGCATCCCTTGATACTGGGTGTTGTAGGGCTGTTGATTTGTCATCTAAATAGAAAAATATTATTTGAAATTGACATTTTGTAAGTGCATGGAGTACAGTGCATTAAAAGAAATTATAGAAATATACGATAAAGCTTCAGTGAGGTATATAATGGTGTATTTCTCCCTTAAGCTACCTCATTTCAGCATATAACTCAAAAATCAAAAACATAGGGTAATCGAAGATTGCATAGCTCACCTATACAGGTTTTTGTCAGAAACCAGGTTAAAGTTTTTGAAAAGTAGGTCAAAGTCCAAGATCAAGAGGTCAAAGGTCATGGTCTCAAATGAAAGGTCTCGTCACAAGGTATCTGACATGTGAAATATCAAAGCCCTACCCCTTATAGTTCAAGAGATATAGAACAGGTAAAAGTTTTGTCTACAGACGACGACGACAACAACAACAACAACGCCGAGGGTATGGCATTAGCTCTCTGGACTTTTTCATCCCCGCGAGCTAATTACTCAAAAATCAAACTTATGTTGTTCCCAACATTTCAAACTGGTTTTTTCTTTTTAATTTTTAAATTTAATTTATTCATTTCTGTTTAGGATAATTTCCATAATAAAGGTACATAAAATGTTCTATCTTTTATTTATTGTAAAAAATCCAATCTTTTTTGTCATTAAAAGAATTTTTTATTCTTCTTGAACGTTAAATTCTTCTCCTCTACATGATCAACTATATAATGACTAAATGAGTACATAACAAATACAGAAGTTTAAATATGATTAATCTGGAAAGAACCAGAACATGGCAGGGAAGGGTTGTGCCAATGTGTAGGCAAAGACAGGGGATTTCATTTCCTCTCAATCCCTTTCTACTTAAAACAGGAAAACATAGTGTAGTTTGTGTTGTAAATATTATTCAGAGTGGAGGACTATATTTTACATAAACAGCTACAAATCATGACCTTTGAACTTTGGTAGAGGAGAATGCCCTAAATATGCATCACAAGTTCTCTGCAGTGGAGTACCTAGAAAGAGGTAGACAGGACATGTATCCCCTTTACTCTTTACAAGTCTGATTGTAAACAATTAGTTGGTAAAACAGGACATATGCACTAAGCACCAATGCGTGGATTCACTGTCTTACATTGTGATAAATACTAAGTTCTCCATTAGAAACAATTCAGATACTTTGACTTCCACCTCCAGTTTTTATTGATTAATTTGTCGCTGCCTTCACCTGTTATACAATGTAGATCTTCAATCTATCGTCAGACAAGCATGTAAATACTCCTAGTTACCTGTTGTACAAGTCATTTATACCTGTACTAAAAACACAACTATAAAACCGCTATTAAGATTCCATAGGTGACAAGTCTATCAAATCTGTGGTACTATATATATTTACCTTACTGTGATGAAAACTGAAACCTATGGTGCAATCAACAATTCCTTTACCACATTTTTGACCTTGATCTAATCATACCATATATCAAATTCTGGATGTTTCATTTAAAAACTTCAGAAAACAACTTTTATTCACAGCTACATCCCTCTATATTCCTAGTTCATTTCATCATGTTCATATCACCATGACCAAAACCATGAATGTAAGCTGTCTTCCAATTAAATCTGAAACAAATAGCCACACACCATCTTTGACCTTGACCAGTGACCTATTACTGATATCTTAAAGAGCCCTCTCCAAAAACACACGAAAACAAACTGCTGCTACTGAATAATAATTACATCAAGGTGAAGGAAAGCCAGATTTTAAAGGAGGACTAAAGTGCAGACATACTTGGATTATGCCTATATATAACTATTTTCCTTCTAAGACTGACCTGCTGCATGGGGGGCTGATACTGGCCGTTCATCTGGACGTTCATCTGTTGTTGCTGATTCTCCTGAATCACCATACTAGCTGTTGCCGTGGCAGTGGCCGTTGCCGTGGCAGCAGCAGCGACAAGTGCTGCAGACAATGCTGGATTCCCCTGGGGCATACCCTGGTAGTCGTTTGGACCTGAGATGGGTGTGTTGGAGCCGGGAGTGTTAGGCGTAGGCGGATAACTGAAAAGTAGAAATCACATATCTAAAATTCTTATTACAGAACTTCGTTAGCTGTGCATGCAACTTATGGAATAAACCATACCCCTGCACATTAATAATATATCTAATGCTGAGATCACCGAGACATTTACCCTGTTTGAATAATACCTACATACTATTATTTGACGACACTTTGCTGGCCTGCATGATAAGCGAATTTTATCACGTGAACATACACTTATCATTTCCACTTGGCCGCAAAACATAGATAAATCTATATAAATTGAACTTCCTCTAAACATTTGTATCTACTAAACGGAGCTTATACCACTGATTTTTCAAAAATGACGACTTAATATTATACAATAAATGCATGTACATGAATACAATTTTACTTCCTATATTTAAAATCTGTAGTAGAAATACTTATTGTTATCTCTATACGTTATTTTTAAACACTGCTATCAATAATGCAAAGATATTGTCTACACTTATATTCATAATGTAGCCAATTTCAAATGTTCTATTTCATGCATATCATACTACAAGTAGTATCCTACCTAGGTCTTTGGTATCCCCCAGAGTCCCTGCGAGTTGCATGATTAGGCATCGCCTGCATGTTATACACTGGTTTGTTCATCTGATTTCCAGGAAATCCCTGTGGTTGCTGTGTATAGTTGGTCCCTGACATGGTAGTGTTTGTATAACCAGAGCCTGGTGTGTTGTGGTTAAAAGGACCACTCTGTGTTGACTGTGTCATACCCCACACTGTTGTTACCACGGACAGGGACTGACCTGGGGGGCCCTGGTTCCCAGGCATCCATGTACCATTTGGATCACTGAAACAAAAAGTACACCAATTGTAATTCATATAAAAATACACTTACTTCACAATTACCTTTTATCACTGACTAAATGCAGATATCAACAAAAGGAGGATCAATATAATTCAGGGGGGGGGGTGATTATGTACTTTTTTCAATATCATTTTGTAGATAAGCTATCATCTAGTATGCTGATGCAAAATGGACTGGCATGTGCTGGATTCACTTTCAAGGTCAACGCCTCCCCTCCTCTCCCTATTTATCATGCTATTACAATGTACTAAGAATATTGAAGTGCCTTCACAGGAGATAAATCCTGAGTCCGCCCCTGACTTGTATGGGTCACACATTCTGTAACATATATCTCTGCATGCTCAGCACTTTATCATGAATGTTGAATAATGTTGAACATTCCAATTATCCAATAGACCTGCTATAGCAGACGGGGATGTATTGATTGTGAATCATCTACTACGTAAAGAACCAAGCTACGGGTCGACACTGACTGACAAAGGAGCATCAGAGTGACCTGATGATGATCAAACGAGTACGGTGGTCCCAAGTCATGTACATGTTTATATGTGTCATATCAGCCATTCAGTAAATACCTAGTACTTACTACTATGCTTGATATAGATCTAGGTTTCAGTCGAACTACCTCAAACATGCTCTGTGCCACAATCAGAATGTAAGAAGCCAGAAATTAGTAATAGTAATACCAGTATTCTCATTTATCAAAAAGTTCCCTAAATCGGGAAATCGTTACCCTAGTTTCTGTACATTTGTAAGTTTACTTAGTATTGTAAGGATTATCCAACATGTACAAGGGGGAATTCCCGATGATAGCCATACTTAGAACAAATGTGGGGTTTCTGTAAAACACTTATTTCCTATGTAGATATTATAAGCCAGGCCCATTGAATTTATTCGGTTTCAGATCCACCGAGGAAGTGATTTTGTTGTATCGTGACGTACCGACACCTACTTAAAACTTAACCCTTTATGTCTTTCAAATGGGTGAAATTCTGAACCGTTACCAGCAGAATCTGACCTATTTCTTTGTTCTTTAACATCGAAACTTCCTATTTAAACACCCCCTCCCAAACCGAAACTTCCCTTCACAAACTGTTTTAGATTGTAATATAATCATTAATCACGTTAATTATTACAGTGGAGTGGAGATGTAAAAACGTCATTCTAGACCTGGAATAAGTCCAACACAAGTACATGTAGTATTATATAAATGATCAAAGTTGACAAAGAAGTCAACCGAATAATTCTGTACAAAACAAATAACAAGACCAATGGATATATTTTATCAGGAATGTAACGTTGTAGACACTCGTGTATTACATAATGTTTTAAAGTAGATCTTTGGTAAATAGTGAAAGGTAAACACCTTTCTCGTCATGAATGATCCGTCCTGTGAAATCGCCTTAGGGTGATAACATTATTCAATCCACCAATGGTCTAAACAAACCTTCGTCCAATGCCTAGGAAAGGTTTTACATGACTTTTCACACCTGTACACCGAGGTCCAAATACAGGTGCGCGAAAAGGTTAACTCTGTCCCATCTGATATGCCCTACATTACCAATCACTTCATCGTTTCTGCGTCTCGTTGTTCGTCTGTTTGCGTAGTAATTAAGGGAACTTACCTGTCCGTCTGTACAGAAATCTGTAGTTCTGCGGCGACCTGGGTCTGCCAGTCTGCCGCTGTACCTGACATCTAAGTCGGTCACTAAATGGCACTGATATTCCTTTATTTATAAAATCACTCTTTATCTTACACGGTGATTGGGCTACTCTAACAGCCCCATAAAACACCTTTTCTTGTGGAGAAATATGTCAAGTCAGTCAAACAGTTTGTTTTCGATTTAGTAACCTTCGACTGGACGCTTACTACCAAATGTAAACACATTGTGTACAGGTCTTAACTAGCGAGTCTATCTGCCACTACGATCTAATGTAGTTCATCCTCTGCCTAAGTCACATGACCAACTCTGCTCAATCTGCCTTGTTTTTACTGGGGCCACTTAAGGGGAAGTCTACTTCCCCTTGTTTATTTAAAATAGGTAAATACCAAACACTTGGCGAAGAAAGTAACAATATAATAGCTATGTGTAATTGATTTGTCAATACGAGTGTTTATCAAATCAATGCGCACATCACACAAAGCCTTGTGGATTTGGATGAATGATTACACAGAAAGAGTTGTCTCTAACGAACAAAGGCCCTCCGCTAATCTGGGGATGACCCAATAAACTTGATAAAATAGCTTATTGGTAGGCAGTTAAAGTTGTACGTATAACATAGGTAAAGTATTAACTAGTCATAAAGAGTAGGAGGGGACCAGCTAGGAGAAAGGTAACTTACAAAGTTAAATGGTTTTATCACGACTGAGAGTAAACAACCATTTAGAAATGAAAATTGTTACTCGGACGTAAATCGGGCGTCAATTTACGCAGTTAAAAAGGTTACTAAAACATGGTTCTTGTAGAAATGAGCAAAGAGAGGGACTATATTGATTTCATATTTCTTGCCCGCATTTGAAATTACGACATGGCAACATCCTGAATAATTAGTAAAATCGCCCGAATGTATTTTACGCAAGATCGTGATTCAACTGGGGCTTCCTTTGGCTATAACACCGCACAATGTGGGATGGAATGCGTACCTACTCAACTCTAACGACTTGCCGTTCGGGCTCTTCGAGCAAGTTCCACGCAAGGTCATGCATATCACAACGGCAAAAACGTGTTTCATCTTATTTTGCTGTGAACGTTTAAATAAATTTGGTGTAAAAATGTTGTATTCTAACTCCTGCTATTTGTAGGTGAAATGTTTTGTAGCGGTAGCAATTTTTATGGAATTTGCGTCATGACATTCCGTGACGTCATTCTTCGATTTTCCAATTAGAAATAAGAATAGATGAACAGGTGATATGTAACAAAAAAATGAAGTGTTTTAGCATTCATTGCGAATTTCGGAATAAATGGAACAAATTTTGTATTACATAGATTTAAATCTTTAATTAGCGTGTCCAGGTCTGAGACCGGTAAGTCTTGTGTGGGTAGGACTTGAGCTAGAGTCATTTGAGATTATTACGAGGAAATAGATACGTATAAGCCGGATCAATAGAGAATCGCGGCAAGTGGCAATGCGATTGATTCTAAAGAGTAACACACTGTACTACATTGATCCTCACCCAAGGAGAACATATGGATGGCCTTTCCGTGGAATACATAATCGTTGTCGCCGTAAAACAATTTCAGTTATGTCTCCGATAGACAATCACCGGGCTTCCACCTTGTAATCCTATTTCTTGTTATTTTGATTTAGCGTTTTAAAAGTACTGACCAGTGCTCTGGCGCTACCTCTGGCCATACCTAATGGTTTAAAGTTGGTACTTTACAAAAACAATTATGACCTTGTCAGCTTTCTTTCTCTCCTTCTTTGTTTTGTTTTTGCATAATCTCTTATGGCACGTTCTTTCACTTTGCAACTTTTGATGCAGAGCGACATAGTGAGCAAGTTGCCAACAAACAGTGAGAGAGTGGGTATATTTTATTTCATTTCATTTTAAATAATTTGATCTTTTTTATTTTCTGAGTCTGGTCCGTGCAAGGTTTACTTTAGATCGTCATTAAACTGGACATGGCGTGCGAACAAAGAAACCTTCTAATTCCATGGTCAGGGGTTAAAGGTCAAGGTCACAACTGAAAATGATAGAAATAGCTAGAGTTCCACTAACGGTATAATATACATGTACATGTAAGGCCGTCACATGTTTCAGTGACACATTTCAAAACCAAACAACATTTTATAATGAGAGAGAAGGATTGGCCAAGGTAAGATTAAATCGATTTGGGTCATGGAGACCTTAACCTTTGACCTTGATTTGGGGTCATGGCACATCTTTGGACCATGCGCAAAAAATCATGTGAAGCATTATTTGAATTCATGAAAAGTTCCGGCCCTGACAAGGTTTAACCAATCAAGTGCATTGTGACCTTGGCTTTTAACACTGTTTTGAGGTCATGACACGCCCTTGATTCTGTAAAGTTTTTTTTCATTTCTGTCAACGAAAAAGGGAGAAGTTTATGGCGTTGACATGTTGTTAATTATGTGTACTGTGATCATGAACTTTGAACTCTAACCTTGGTTTAAAGTAATGAAAAATATGACCCTACGCAACAATTCTGTGAGATATTATTGAAATCAATGAAGGCAGTAAAACGTTATGGCCCCGATAAGGATTTTCCTATAAAGTGTACACAATACTGTGACCTTGACCTTGGTTTGAGGTCATATCAAACCCCTGGATCATAATTAACCATTCTGTGATCTACGAAGAGGGAAAGCAGTTACTGTATGGACAAGGTTTACCTATAGAGTTTACTGTGACTTTGGCCTGTGGCCTTCAATCATGCCATGACACACCCAACAATGCAGTGAAATATTAGATAAATTTATGCATAGGGAAGTCCAGTACAGGTTTTACCCCTGATGAGTACTATGACCTTGACATTGGTTTGAGGTCAAGACACACTTTATTCCTAAGCAAAAATTCTGTATCATTGAAATAGACACAAAACGTATTTATACCAGACGGACATATTGAAGATGGAATATACATACACGTAGATTTTCAAAATAGATGGAATTGATAGACATTAGAAGAAATGTTATGAGTAACATAGGGTTTTAAAAAAATGGCTAAAAGTTTTATCTTTCTGCCGTTTTTTTTTTTGTATCAATGATTTACTTACCCGGCATGGGGCATTCCTACCAATGGTTTCTGTAACTGAGGATGCATGACTGATGACTTGCCGTCCGGACTGCGGTTCTATTGATGTACTTACCCATCAGGCATTCCTGTCATTGGTTTCTGTATCTGAGGATGCATGACTGAGGACTTGCCCTCCGGACTGCGGTTCTATTGACGTACTTACCCATGAGGATTCCTGCCATTCGTTTCTGTATCTGAGGATGCATGGCGGAGGACTTGCTATCCGCAGTGCCGTTCGAACTGCAGTTCTTTAGATGTACTTACCAATGGAGCATTCCTTCCACTGGTTTCTGTATCTAATGGTGTATGACTGAGGACTTGCCGTTCGGATGACGGCCCTTTTGTTGTTATTACCTATGGGGCATTCCTGTATGACTGAGGACTTGCCGTTCGGATGGCGGCCCTTTTGTTGTTCTTACCTATGGGGCATTCCTGTATGACTGAGGACTTGCAGTCCAGATGACGGTCCATTTGATGTATTTACCTATGGAGCATTCATACCAATGGTTTCAATATCTAAGGATGTATAATTGAGGACTTGCCGTCGGGATTACGGTCCTTTTGATGTACATGAATGTGACATTCTAGCCCTTGGTTAGTATGACTGAGGACGTGCCGTTCGGACTGCGGTTCTATTGATGTACTTCCCCATGAGGCATTCCTGCCATTGGTTTCATTATCTGAGGATGCATGACGGAGGACTTGCCGTCCGTACTTAGGTTTAATTGATGTACTTACCCATGAGGCATTCCTGCCATTGGTTTCTGTATCTGAGGATGCATGGCGGAGGACTTGCCGTCCGGACTGCGATTCTTTTGATGTCTCAGCAATAGCAGTCTCCCCAATTCTTCACACCACATAGACAGTAATCCTGGAAAATAGTAAGATACATTCTAAAATTGAGATCGTTTTTTGAATTACATTAATTTCTATTGCATGACAGATAACCGGCATTAAGTATGGGTCACTGTTATTGCGATGTTTACACGAATACTATGGGTACAAAGCAAAATACAAGTAAATAACGGTAAAAGTGATGACTCTCTTTGTAAAAGATAAAAGAAATGTCGGAGACTTCGAAAGCATACACATCAAAACAAGAGGGAGGGGGGAGTATAAAGTATTTTTAGAAAATACTAGTAGGTAATCATCTTCTAAGTGAAATTAGTATAACAATTCTGATAAGTAATTGTTTATAGTGAGACAACCTGATAATCTACACGGTTACATTATCGGACGATAAACGATAGCCTGACAAAAAGCACGTAACGCTAAAAATTGTCTTACGACGTCGCATTTCAAGTAAGTAAGAGTTATGTCCCGTTGCCCATCAATCGGCTACAGAGAGACGTTGACAAGTCGACACTCGCTGTAATCTATTTAGACAGATTTCTCATTTAAATGCTTAACATTTACCTAACAACTGAGAAGCCGGTGATCTTAGCAAGATAAATATTAGATACACTGAGGTTTGTAAACCAACACAAAGGACTATCAATACATGGAAATCAATATTTCAATAGCCCCCAACGTGTGGCCTAGATCTTTAACGCGTCATTGTCCTAAATGATCAATCGCAACATTTCCTAATAACCATCGAGTAAAAGCTTATGTGCAATAGAGAGCCAAGATAATACACAGGCCTTACGAGCTAGCCAGAAACCAAGGGTACATTACGAGCTAGCCAGAGACCAAGGGTACATCATTTTTACACAATATGTACTGTCCACAGTAACACAGTTACGAGCTAGCCAGAAACCAAGGGTACATTACGAGCTAGCCAGAAACCAAGGGTACATCATTTTTACACAATATGTACTGTCCACAGTAACACAGTAATACACAGGACTTACGAGCTAGCCAGAAACCAAGGGTACATTACGAGCTAGCCAGAAACCAAGGGTACATTACGAGCTAGCCAGAAACCAAGGGTACACCATTTTTACACAATATGTACTGTCCACAGTAACACAGTAATACACAGGCCTTACGAGCTAGCCAGAAACCAAGGGTACATTACGAGCTAGCCAGAAACCAAGGGTACATTACGAGCTAGCCAGAAACCAAGGGTACATTACGAGCTAGCCAGAAACCAAGGGTACATTACGAGCTAGCCAGAAACCAAGGGTACACCATTTTTACACAATATGTACTGTCCACAGTAGCATTCTTTATTAAATCTATTTCATTTTACGGGCGTTGGCTTTAGTAGAGGCGAACATTCCACGTTCACAAAAAGGGGGTTTGTTTGCCTGGTCAGTAACCTAATGTTTACTGATCTGTGTCTGCTCTATATTGTAACGGTATCACTATCGCTGTTTACAATAAGGACCCAACACATCCATCTCGCACTCAAAATATATTCTGTATATGTATTTTAAAAAGTTAAAAAAGAAAGTTTTCGTATGCTGTATAATATGGAATCACTTTCTAATAATATACTTTCTTCAGATAAAGCTTTTAATTTCATCATAACGGTGAAATACCAAATTCCTTTGTCATAAAATAAGCAAATAAAATAGTTTCATTATCTAACGCGTAGTAGTTCAAATACAAAGGGGAACTACTCTGGTGTGATGATGACGGACCTCCGCGCGCCGTGCACTCAGTGTGTCGGTAACCTACTTTAAAACTTGTATTAACTTTAAAGAAACATTTAAACCCCAATGTTAACAAAAAGGTGCTTGGAAGACAAGCTTGAATTTCACATTTGAATAAAGGTAACTGAATAACACGAGTGTGGATAATATACCGCTTGAACCATAACTATGACTTCTCTTTGTTCATCGGTCAAAAATCTATTAGGAATTTACTCGTGATACATAAAATGGTACATACATAAACAAGCACTTGGTAACTTTTCAAATTAAAAAACTCCATTTTTCCAGTAAATGAAATCCTTAGAACTGAAAATCAAAGATTTCTTCATTTTTTCACAGAACAGTTTCACGTAGATTAGTTATTTATGTAAGTTGCAGTAAGTTTAGCCTTAATTAACAAATGGTCCAGAAATACCTAAAAACTTATGAACAAAATTATACTTAATCAACACCCAACATATCTAAACTTGAATATATTTTTGTCTGAATTTTCCATCGTCTGTTGATTCTACAATGAACGCATCTACAAATTTTAAAAATCATTGAAATATAATATATATGTATATTTTTTTTCTCCAAACCTATAGAATACACATCAGGCTTAGTGAAGTATTATAGTTCAAATAATGATACAGAGAATAATGAATTTTCATGGCCCTGTCAACACAAAGTTCCTTACAACGAATAACATTCCTTCGACCTAAACCTTTAATTTGACCTTGGTCTATGATCTGAGACCTTGACATATAACGTAATCTATTTAAAACGATACAGTATAGTCTGGTGACCATCCAAAGTAATAAGTGATTCAAAATTTTCTTTATGACCTTGACCTTTGACTCTTGAGCTGGAAATCAATGAGTGTTGTCCTCTCATCATAACCAACCCAACTTTGATAACAATCCACAACAATTTATAACTTTGACAACAATCGACAACAATATAAAGTCGTATACGACCTCTATACTGTCCACAATAACTTCTCTAAATTCCCTGTGCTGGCACTCGAGTTAAGGTGTCACACGCCATCCAGTGTAAATACATATGTACTAATTTCTTTCATGTCCAAAAGGTTGTATTATTTCCTCCAACAGCTGATGACGCCATCCAGTGTATTATTTCCTCCAACAGCTGATGACGCCATCCATTGTAATACATATGTACTAATTTCTAGAATGTCCACAATATTGTATAATTTCCTCTAACAGTTGATGAAGCCATCCAGTGCTATACATATGTACTTAATTTCTAGAATGTCCAAAAGGTTGTATTATTTCCTCCAACATCTGATGACGCCATCCAGTGTATTATATATGTACTTAAATTCTAGAATGTCCGCAATGTTGTATAATTTCCTCTCAAAGTTGATGACGCCATCCAGTGTAATATATATGTACTTAATTTCTAGAATGTCCACAATGTTATATAATTTCCTCCAACAGCTGATGACGCCATCCAGTGTAATACATATGTACTAATTTCTATCACGTCCAAAAGGTTGTATTATTTCCTCCAACATCTGATGACGCAATCCAGTGTAATATATATGTACTTAATTTCTAGAATGTCCAAAAGGTTGTATTATTTCCTCTAACAGTTGATGACGCCATCCAGTGTAATACATATGTACTTAATTTCTAGAATGTCCACAATGTTGTATTATTTCCTCTAACAGTTGATGACGCCATCCAGTGTAATACATATGTACTTAATTTCTAGAATGTCCACAATGTTGTATTATTTCCTCCAACAGTTGATGACGCCATCCAGTGAAATACATATGTACTGAATTTCTAGAATGTCCACAATGTTGTATTATTTCCTCCAACAGCTGATGACGCCATCCAGTGTAATACATATGTATTAATTTCTAGAATGTCCACAATGTTGTATTATTTCCTCCAACAGCTGATGACGCCATCCAGTGTAATACATATGTATTAATTTCTAGAATGTCCACAATGTTGTATCATTTCCTCCAACAGCTGATGACGCCATCCAGTGTAATACATATGTATTAATTTCTAGAATGTCCACAATGTTGTATTATTTCCTCCCAACAGTTGATGACGCCATCCAGTGTAATACATATGTATTAATTTCTAGAATGTCCACAATGTTGTATTATTTCCTCCCAACAGTTGATGACGCCATCCAGTGTAATACATATGTATTAATTTCTAGAATGTCCACAATGTTGTATTATTTCCTCCAACAGTTGATGACGCCATCCAGTGTAATACATATGTATTAATTTCTAGAATGTCCACAATGTTGTATTATTTCCTCCAACAGTTGATGACGCCATCCAGTGTAATACTTATCTACTTAATTTCTATCATGTCCAGTAGGTTATTTTATTTCTTCTCACAGCTGATGACGCCATCCAGTGTATTATTTCCTCCAACAGCTGATGACGCCATCCAGTGTGATACATATATATACTTAATTTCTATCATGTCCAATAGGTTACTTTATTTCCTCTGACAGCTGATGACGCCATTCAGTGTATTATTTCCTCCAACAGCTGATGACGCCATCCAGTGTAATACATATATATACTTAATTTCTATCATGTCCAATAGGTTATTTTATTTCTTCTCACAGCTGATGACGCCATCCAGTGTATTATTTCCTCCAACAGCTGATGACGCCATCCAGTGTGATACATATATACTTAATTTCTATCATGTCCAATAGGTTACTTTATTTCCTCTGACAGCTGATGACGCCATCCAGTGTATTATTTCCTCCAACAGCTGATGACGCCATCCAGTGTAATACATATATATACTTAATTTCTATCATGTCCAATAGGTTACTTTATTTCCTCTGACAGCTGATGACGCCATTCAGTGTATTATTTCCTCCAACAGCTGATGACGCCATCCAGTGTATTATTTCCTCCAACAGCTGATGACGCCATCCAGTGTGATACATATATACTTAATTTCTATCATGTCCAATAGGTTACTTTATTTCCTCTGACAGCTGATGACGCCATCCAGTGTATTATTTCCTCCAACAGCTGATGACGCCATCCAGTGTAATACATATATATACTTAATTTCTATCATGTCCCATAGGTTACTTTATTTCCTCTGACAGCTGATGACGCCATTCAGTGTATTATTTCTTCCAACAGCTGATGACGCCATCCAGTGTGATACATATATACTTAATTCAGAGTTGCAAGAGAGTCTTTAATTTCTTTTCAGAGAATGAAAGAAAAATCTCTATGATATGGTCACGTAAAAATCTCTATGATATGGTCACGTAATCGCGAAATATTTTCAAGAATGGTTATAAACTTGTCTACTCATACTTATTCGGTTTGCAATTAATTTTTTTCATGAACCAATATTTGACGTGTATTTTTCCTTTTCTCTTACAGTGACCTTGACATTTTAAATATTGAACCCAAAATTGATAAGATATCTTTTAAATTCTATCCCTTGATCAGTATTCAAACATACAAATATGGTTTCAGTTCATTACATCCGGAAACCATTATATGATGTGTTACCAGTGACCATGACCTTTCACCGACAGATCCTCGTATATTTGTTGCGAAGATTGGCGGGGTGACCCTTTCAAGATGAAAAAGAAAAGAATATATTAAGATTGAGCAACCATGAAGTCACAGTCGACACGCCATTGTTCAGTACATGTAGTTGTGTTGTCGTATTATGCTAAGTGCTAGGAGAAGAAGGAGATCGTCTGAGCCTTCCCCGTTGTCTTCTCAAACATTAAAAAAGTACCGTGAATATATATCTGACTCTGATACTAGTTCCATTATGTCAAATCAACAGTCGTTTTCGTCACCGCCTAACCATCACATGCACCCCACCAACCCTCATATGCAAAATTCCCAGATTGCGTACGGCACAGGAATGATTCCGACAAATTTCTCAACACCTGCCTCCATGGCCTCCCTTCCGTTACCCTCACAAACATTCATGCCTCAATCATCCTTGTCTGATTTCGACATACAGCGTCTCGCAACTGCAGTCAAAAACATGATGGCGTCCGAAATCACTAATATGATTAAGGATACGTTGAATAAAGAAATCAGGCAGCTAGTTGATGTTCATGTCGCCAAAGAAACGGCATCTATGCAGCAAACCATGGAGACGCTCGCCTCGAAAAACAAAGAGCTTGAACGCCGCGTCGACGAATTGGAGGCCTACAGCCGTAAAAATTTGATACGCATTAGTGGGGTAGGCGAAGAGGAAAAGGACACCGGCGAAGCTCTAATTAAGATCGCCGACAAGCTCAATATCCCTATCACTGCTTCGGACATCGAGGTATCGCATCGAGTGGGACCTGTAAATTCATCCCGACCTCGCCAGATAATCGCAAGAATTAAAAATTACGATTTGCGACATCGCCTCTTGAAAAACAGCAAGAAGCTGAGAAGTGTATCAGGGATGACGGGAATCCATATTAACCAGGAATTATCCAAGGCTAGGGGAAAACTAGCTTATCACGCCAGACAACTCTTGCGCGAAAAGAAGATAAAGGGTACGTTCGTGTGGGATGGCCGAGTCATTATCGTCGATCACAACGACGTCAAGCACACAATCCAGAGTGTGGACGATATCATGAACATCGTGGATGGACTGGGCACTGGTTCGGACACTTAATCCAGCTGACCCAGACTCTCACGACACGAACTGACTGATGTATCAACTAGATTCGCCCACGTGTGCTAAACCACGTGTAGTTTATTTATAAACAGTATACCACGTGACCATGCATACCTCCCTCCACGGATCATTGCACATAAGATTATGCTAGCGCAGTTTGATTGTACAGCCCTTTTATGGTTGTTTATATGTGTTAATTAAAATTATGCTATCAGTATCTTCATGACTTCAGTTCATAATCATTGAAATGAATTCTAATGCCCCCCCCCCCCCCCCCTGTTGATGATAATACATATCCCCCAAACAGGGTATTTGCCCTGCATTCCTATGGAGTACAGACATACTCCTTACTTTCATATGTACATATGTTTTTGTTGTTTGAATTTGATTTTGAATTTCCCATTTCCATTTTTCATTTTCTATCATTTTTCTAAGTTTACTGTTTCACTCGGATCACATCACTGTTTAGACATGGTTACATATATGAGTTCAAAGTACGAATTCTTACCAACTTTCTACACCGACATTATCCTGGCTCACAAATTTGACATCAGTGATACCCCTATTACTTAGAATGAATATACCTATTTCTCTTTATAGAGCCAGGATAGGTCAATTTTATAGCAGAGCAAGCAGGGTCAAAGCGAAAACTAAACTACAAAATAAATGTGAACTTTCGAAGTATAACTTTTATCTGATTGCATGTTTATTTATTCGCTCATCATATTTACCACGACTCTCTATTAGTCTATTGTTTGTTGCCATGTTGTTATTTATGTGTGGTGATATTGAATTGAATCCAGGTCCATCTCCTCGGTCTTCCAACTCTTCGAATTTACAAAATTCCGATACTTCAACGTTAGATGCAACAACCTCGTCAAGTACATATTCTACCTCTTCAAATAGAAACTCAGTCTTATCATTGATTCATCTCAATATCCAAAGTATTCGTCCGAAATTAAGGGTTCTTGAAAGTCTTTTGAATGAAAATGATATTTTGTGTTTTACCGAGAGCTGGCTTAGCGCATCGGTACCGGACGACGAAATCAATCTGGAAAATTTCCAAAGGCCATTTAGGCGCGACCGAGTAGGTGGACCTGGAGGCGGAGTTATTGTTTATGTTAAAAATTCTATACATGCTGTACGACGTTCTGACCTTGAACTTAGAGGTATCGAATGTGTATGGGTTGAGGTCAAAACTAAACACGAAAAAAATCTTGTAGGCACTTTTTATCGCCCTCCGAATAGCCCTTCCAATATTTGGCAACTAATTGAACAGTCATGTGAACTTGCTATAGATACAAATGTAAAAAATGTTATGATTACCGGAGACTTTAACGAAAACCAGTTATGCTTATCGAACACTCATGTAAGAGAGATAACTCGTATCTATGGCCTGCAACAATTGATAAATGCACCAACTTCTTATTCAGAAAACTCTTCGACATTGATTGATCTAATGATAACTAACAACCCAAAAATTATTGAAAAATGTGAAGTCAAAGAACCTTTTTTGGACGTAAACATAAGATATCATTGCCCCATTTACTGTTACTTTAAAATTGCTAAAACTCATAACTCTATCATATCACGGAACATTTTCTTGTTTGAGAAAGGTAATTTTGACCTGTATCGCCAAAAACTAGCATCTACCGATTGGGACAATATTATTAAAGAAGACTTACCTATAAATGATTGTGTAACTATGTTTACAAATAAACTATTAGAGATATCAAAAGAAACGATTCCAAATAAAAATATAAAGATAAACAGAAAAGACCTACCATGGATAACTAATGAAATAAAACTCTTGATAAGAAAACGAAATCGGTTCAGACGTAAAGCTAAAACCACAAATCATCCTAATGATTGGCAAATTTTCCGGAAATTCAGAAACAAAATAGTTAACTTACTTAAAAATGCAAAAAGTGATTATCATAATAAAAAGGTAAATAAAATAGAAGAAAATAAATTTTTATCAAAAGATTGGTGGAAACTAGTAAATGACGTCACATCGTTATCAAATAAATCCAATCACATTGAAATAATAGTTAAAGATGACGGAACAATAACTAACGATGATACAGAAAAGGCAAATTTACTTAATAGTTATTTTGCAAACCAATCAACGATCAATGCTGATAATAAAAATATTCCACAACTACCCCCTCCTTTTATAGAAAAAATTGATAATGTAATCATACTACAACAAGATATAATTGACGTATTAGAATGCATCGATGTAAATAAAGCAAACGGACCAGATAATATAAATCCAAAAATGTTAAAAGAAGCCGCTAATGAATTATCTTATCCCTTATGTAAGCTTTTTAATATTTCTTTGTCTAAATGTTCTTTTCCCCCTAGTTGGAAATTAGCTAATGTAATCCCGGTTTTTAAAAAGAATGATCCCCAAAAGATAGAAAATTACCGCCCGATATCATTGCTAAGCATTCTGAGTAAAATCTTTGAAAAATGTGTTTATAAATATATCCATAACTTCATCGTATCCAATAAATTATTATCACCCAACCAGTCAGGATTTACTAAAGGAGATTCGACTATTAACCAACTTTTATTTATTACTGATGAAATTTCAAAAGCAATTGATTTAGGAAAAGAAATTAGGACCGTATTTTTTGACATAAGTAAAGCATTCGACCGCGTTTGGCATGAGGGACTTTTGGCTAAAATGAAAAATTTGGGAATTGAAGGAAATTTACTAAAATGGGTTGAAAATTATCTATTCGGCAGGAGACAAAGGGTTGTTTTAAATGGGAAAAGTTCCGAAATATTATGTACAAATTCTGGAGTTCCACAAGGCTCAATTTTAGGACCATTATTCTTTCTAATATATATTAACGACATAGTTTATGAAGTAGGATGTACAATTAAACTTTTTGCAGACGACACGACAATTTATATCATAATTGAAAACCCTTTAAGTGATAGCATATTAATGAATTCCGATCTGGCTAAAATCCACGAGTGGTCTGAAAAATGGCTAATCAAATTTAACCCCAGCAAAACCGAAACACTATTGATATCAAGAAAAAACAATCAGGCCCCCCACCCAAGTCTTATTATGAATAATATACCTATACAAAAAGTAAACCAACACAAACATTTGGGATTAATTTTTACAAATAATGGAAATTGGGGAGAACACATTAATATGATACTAAATAAAGCATCTACTAAATTAAACATTTTAAGATCTCTCAAATTTAAACTAAAACGGAAAACCTTGCACATTATGTATTTATCATTCATACGACCTGTAATGGAATATGCGGACATTATATGGGACAATTGCCCAAATTATTATAAAGATCTTTTAGAAAAAATCAATCAAGAGGCGGGTCGTATTATCTCGGGTGCCACAAAATACACCAGTATACCTTCCATTTACAAAGAAACAGGTTTAGAAACTCTTGAAAACCGACGTGAAAGACACAAACTTATCCAAATGTTTAAAATTATTAAAGGACTTACCCCTGACTATTTAAAAGCTATCATCCCTCCTCAAAATCAAGATTTTCATCACTATAGCACTAGAAATTCCAATGACTATGTAAACATCCACTGTAGAACTTCTTATTACTCTAACAGCTTTTCTCCGTCCACAGTCCGTTTATGGAATAATTTACCGAATCATATCCAAGAAATAAATTCCCTTCCGAAGTTTAAGCAAATGATCACCCCTAACATAAAGATTCCAAAATATTACACTATAGGTACACGACTAGGACAAATTCTCCATACTCGCTTAAGAATGAATTGTAGCTCTCTTAAACAGCATCTTTACTATTGTAATCTAGAGCCCGATCCATATTGTCAATGTGGTAATATAGAATCAAACTCTCACTACTTACTTTCTTGCAAAAATTATGATCGGCAAAGATTTGAACATCTATACTCATTAAACTTAAACCTTTCCTCTAATCTTTTACTCTTTGGCGATGAAAACCTAAACTATGAGACGAATGCTAAAATATTTATCCAAGTACAAAAATTTATTCTAGCATCTAAACGCTTTGGATAATACCCTAAATATAATTAATTTCGACATCATATATTAGTATTTGTATTGTCTTAACATTTTTTTTTATATTCTTACTGACATAAATTAATTAGCATAGTTACATACATGATCGAATCAAATATTTGTTTAAAGGACCTGTAACGATAAGGCGTAAAATCTGCCCAAAAAATAATGAAATTTCAAAGTACTTCACTTCTGTAATCAAGTTGGTGAAACATTTTAAAAGAGAAAACCTCTTCAAACTCTGGAGAAAAAATTCATAAAATTGCTGTAATAGAGATTTATTTGAATATAAATGTGCTTATTTTGTATAGAAATCAATGAAAATCGGAAAAGTTTTCATAGAATATCGTTCCCCCCCTTGGAACACAACACCACTTCTACCTAAGATGTATTTTCGTAATACAATTTTTCTGTAAAAGCGGAGTTGTGTTCCAAAGGGGGGAACAATAGTCAATTTACAAAACTGCGATTGGGCGGGTAGGGGTGAAGGAAAGATTTGAACTTAACTGAGAATTACTAATTGGTATTTGACTCGCTTTCGGCAAATAATTAGCTTCTTTAATAATAGCTTCTTATTAATAAAATTTCAACAAAAAATATTCGTCATTGTTTACTTTTTCGATAACAAACTCCTTTATTTTACTTTTTGGCATTGATAATTCAACAACCCCTCGCAATAAAAGTTAACAATTTGCGTTAACGACAGTCAATCTTGGGAAAATGCTCAAAACTTCTTTTGTTACATGCACAAAGTCTTTAGAAAATGTAATGATGCTAAATGTAAAAGAAATATAATTTTATACACTGAAAAAAGGCTAATTCAAACTTTTTTTTATAACGTCCGCATTGGTAATTGTGCAATATAAGTGAGAGTGAGTGTTCGATTTTATATCTCTGACCACGTGTTTACGGTCTGATAAATCCGGAATATAATATTTGGAGAAAATCTTGTTTAAGGGCGATATTTCTTATTGAATCTTCTCATTGTAGTTCATTTTGACATTTCGATCAACAAAAGCGACCGATTCTTACAAAATTTTCGACATTTCACCCGTATTATTCACATCATAAAAAAGACCCCCACCCTCACATCTACGTAAAAATATAGCTTATTTTTTATAATTATGTGAACAAAACTACTATATTTAATTAAAGATACTTGAAATGAAATAATTTCACGCACATGACACATTTTAAATGATACTGGTTGAGCTGGTATCGCAAGTAAAAATTGGGCAGTTAACGGCTCTTAACGTTACAGGTCCTTACCATACTCGAACGTTCATATTTATCTATATTCTATATGCATTTTCTGCTTGGTTTGAATCTTGCTATATATATTTTTTTTACTGATATATGCTTGTGTCATCGGATAAACTAAGTTTGTTAACTTCGTTTGTTTGATGACACAGACAGATATCTGTGTTTCATTATACATTATTGTGTGATCCATGAACATGTCTATATACACATATTATAACTGTATGATTTGCCTGAAAACTGTAATAACATCAGCTGCATGCGAGAGAGGAATTAGCATAAGTGGGCATACCGCTTGTTTTCCAATCTCTTATAATTATTTCTGTCTGTCTTCTTTATTATGAATATTTTTTGAATAAATACAGTTTAAACTAACCATGAAGTACTCAAAGAAACCATGACCTTGACATTTTACAAATCACTATATTTGAATTTTCATTACTATAAATATGAAACTTTAAAAAGATTATCTTAATTTCTAACATTGACATATTTTCATCCTTTAGAATCTGTAGAACAAAATGGTCAAGACTGAACACTTTTCGCGACAAATTTTTGTGAAAACATTGCGGTTGATCTCATATATATTAAAAAAAACCTTATGTTTATAAATCTAGCTTAATCCAGAATCGGTCACTCCTAAACAATCACGTGAATCTGACATCCTGAAATTCCTTTCATAGTTTTCATAATAAAGTTTATTCTTTTTCGCTTCCGATATTCAATCGCAGGCAGCATTTGTTTCGAAAAAAAATTAATTGAAAAAGTTTCTTGTATTTGATTAAACATTTTGTGGTATCTGTCACTATAGTTATAAGGCGTTAGACCCTATCATTTAGAAATAATAAACTTGTTTACAAACGTTACAAAAGATGGTAGCACCTTTTATTGTTATCACAGATTATCAGTACTACCCCTAAAATCTAAGTGGAAAATTTACCTGCTAAACGAGCAAGGTTATAAAATACAAGTTATCGAACATATATAAATACCCCCTCTCTTGTACCAACTTTAAAAGGACGCGTAAACATTAATTTAAACATAAAAACACTCAATTCCCTTCTACAAATATTACAAAGGATCCTTCTTAAATATCTGATTTGTCTTTATTCATCTTTAAACTAGCAGATAATATCGTCTTTTCTTGCTAGATAATGCGATCTTTGACTAATTGCCACGAACCGTTTCCCTGTCAGTCAATAACAGTCTTGCAATACTTACCTGTGTTAAATACATTCTTTACGGCGCAGTTTTTCACTCTATTTGTTGTGTGTAATAACCATTTTAACAAGGTATCAATGCTTCATACAAACTAACTCCTCAATAACGCAAGCAGAGCTATTTAGATCAATACCTGGTATTGTCACAGCCCAAACTCATAAATATTTATGATCTTCCGTTCTTTACCCCGTTCACCTTTGACCTTCGACCTCTATCATCAAGTCAAGTGAATTTTCAATTTGTCAGGTTAGGTAACTCGTGTCCCCTTCAGGTACTCTAAACAATTTAAGTGTTGCAATCCGCGCACAGGTAACTAAATCGTATATTATCAGGCTTATCAGATAAGGCAATATATTGTCAACTTGTCGCGTACGCCTAAAATGGCCATGATTTCAGATTACTATGCAAAAGAAATAAACTTGAATAGGATGTAATTTATGACAGCAAAAACACTATTGATACAATGTACTTGTGCACTAAGTTGGATAAGTAACAGATCCAATCCTCGATCGATTCTACAATACGGATGTAATAATGCCCTTTTTCCTACCACCATCCTTTACATGTCGTTTACTATCTGTTCCCTCAATACATCCTCAAATAAATCTAGACTAAATGTATTTGGTGATTATAAACTAGCTGTTACTCCAAAGCATTGAAATTCTACATGATTGAAAGTCTTAAAATTATTTGCATTTTTCAGTACTCTGCTTTGCTACCATAATCTTTAGTTCTGACAATGGATCAGGTTTGTAACAAACCTCTAAAAGGATTACTTAGTATAACACAAATGATAAAAGATACAGCGGAGAAAAAAAAATGAAGAAATCGTAGCTCGACATGTATTCAGCATTATTGTAGGGCCTGTATCGCCCACTGGGTCCATGTTTTTAGCATTATTAGTGAGCCTGTATCGCTCACTGGGCCATACAATTCAATAAACCCAATATGCTACTGAATCAAAGCTACCCTTCATAATACCCTGGATTTAGGTTGCAGAGGTAGAAAGCGCGCCAGCCAATCAGATTCAATGGCTGCGATCTTATTTGACGGAACGGGTCTAAGAGCACACACTCTGTAGAGAACCTTAGCTTCTAACTTCCTGTCAAGTTTCATGAAAATCTGTACAGCGGCTCAGGAGAAGTTGAGAATGCGTCAGCCAATAGATATATTGGCCGCAATCTTGTTTTACCGAACAACAAACTTTGTATGGGAACTTGAGTACTTGCTTTATATTGGCCGCAATCTTGTTTTACCGAACAACAAACTTTGTATGGGAACTTGAGTACTTGCTTCCAATCAAAATTTGTGAAATTCTATGAATCGGTAACCGAGAAGTCGAAACTGCATCATTCAATCAGATTCATTGGATTCCTTTTTTGACAGAAAAACGAAATCTTTGAAAAGTATCGCGAGTGCTTGTTATGTACAGGTCATGTTTCGTGGATGTGCTGTGGTTCCGGAGGAAAAGTTGAAAATTGTGTCAGCCAATCAGATCCGTCAGCGGCAACCTTTTCAATCGGTCAAAAATACAAACTTGGTAGATGACTTCTAGTACTTCCTTCCTGACTTTCGTGGCATTCTGTCTCACAGTTCCAGGAAGTCGAAAATGTGTCTGTTGAATAATCAACTAGCAGTTGACA